>JAYJLX010069491.1:0-26924 GCA_036873525.1 Chalinula nematifera
ATGGGAAACGCCCTGATGGGGTTACCCTTTCTCCGTGGTCTTCTGGTCGACCTCTTATTTGGGATGTCACCATCCCTGATACTCTAGCTCCTTCCTACCGCCAGTCAGCCTGCTCAAACCCCAAAGCCGTAGCCAATTCAGCTGAGTCCAAAAAGTCATTGAAGTATAGTTCTTTGTGCGGTCACCTATTTCAATTTACTCCCATTGCGATAGAGTCTTTGGGGGCCATTGGTTTGTCCTCTTTTGCATTTTTAAAGGAGCTTGGGCGTCGTATAGCCACACACACAGATGAACCCAGGGCTTTTCAGTTTTTACTTCAGCGTTTGTCTGTTGCCATCCAGCGGGGTAATGCCTTCTCTATTCTGGGCCCTTCTCATTCTAACAATTCCTTCTAACTTATTAATTGTTATTATTATTTTTTGTACTTCTGATTCACTGCTTTTTATGGTTTTCTTTTTAGTTTTTCGTTTATTGCCCATAATTTAGTCTTGTATAATATTTTTTATCACACATCACATAACCTCAGTGTTTTACCTTCTTAGTATTATTATTCTCGTTGTTAATAATAATATTAATTATCATTTCTTATTTATCACTTTAGTTATCACTTATTTATCATTCATAATAATAATAATAATAATTTGTTTTACTTTTTTATCATCATTTATCACTATGCTCAAGTTATCACTTATTTATTCCCTTGTGTTCTTGTGATTGTTTTGTATAATAATAATAATAATTCAACAATGAAATGGAGAAATTAAAAATAAAACGATGTGATGAAATAATTTATAAGAGTTAACAACAATAGAAGTCAAGATAATAAATTTACGTACAGAAACAAGGGTTAATTCCCAGTCCGTCTTCAATATTTAACCCCTTCCATTTTGTCCGTGATCCATGGATACAGATATCGGTTGCTCGGACCAGTGCAAAGCTGAGCTTTGTCTTAACCCAGCCAAAGGTGGTACCATATGGTTGATCCCATTTGCTAGCAAGTCTATCAGATAGGCGTTCAATAAATACGTACATCTCGGAGCCCATCATCCCATCAACAGTGACACAAAGGGGTGTAAATGATGCATGCCTACGTTCACACGACTGTTGGTATTTTAGTTTCTCTCATGTTCAGCAGTGTGGAGTACTTGGCTTGGAGATTTATTAAGGTATAAAGGGGCATCCGAATCGCACTCTAATATCAAATAGTGACACACTTTGGGACTGCCAAACTCCTCTGATGACTATTTCAGCTTTGAGCCCATCTTCATGATCAGAAATGAGAGATTCCTTAACCACAGGATTCCAAAGCAAGGGAGGATAGGTCATAAATAATGTCTTGTATCTCATTGTGTTGCAAAGTAGCCAATCCTCCTCTCCTACAATCCAATGCGTGTGAAGATGGGAAGGTGTCCCCACAAACATCACAAGTGGATGGAATTTCCAATAGTGGCTTGAGATAACGTAAACATAGAACATCCCTGAATTCAGAAGCAGCAAGTTTGAAATTACCACTCTGAATAGGAAGGGTAAATAGCCAACCTGATAACGAATACCTGTGACGTGAAACAGACCTCTGATGCATCTGATCTGATTGATTAATGATAGTTGAGAGTAGATTCTCCTCTAAACTCAATTTTAAATCAGAATATTGTTGTCTTGACTCAAGAATCAGCAAGTCATGATCTGAGAGGGAGAATGTATCCTGATCCCTGATCGATTTAACAAGTAGTAGGGTTGCAGCACGAGATGAATCAGGTTCGCCATGGTAGTTAGAATCCTGATGTTAAGGCCACCGAGTCGGACAGGAAGGGAGAATAGCTGACAATCTTGAACAGTGAAACTGGTCTGACCAAGTAAAGTAGGGTTAAACAGAGTATTAAGACGATCTTCGAGCGGCTGAAATAAGTGATTAGCAATATTGGTCACACGTTGTAGGAAAATTTAATCCTGTTGTAGGGACTTTGATAGTGCAATGTAGGACAATTGAGGTTGCTCCTTGGCCACTGATGAGAGTAAAGTGAGATACTCACACCATCATTGTACTTTGGAAGAAACAAAATTGGTATCACCATCCTCCTCTCCTACACAACCACCAAGAAAATGGGAACTAGTCACTACATTAACACTCGTATGATGAAATACCTCAGTTGCCTCGTGTACCTTGGAATCCTTAATGACTAGCTTACATTTAGTTAGCGCAGTATCCAAACAGTGGACCTACACGTAAAAGGTTCCCAAACCAATCTAGCAATGATGAGAACGACCCAAAGGCAGAAGAATCATCTGCATACCAAAGTTGAATGCAACTTGAATCCTCCAATGCCTCAATTAAGGGGATGGTTGCAACTGCATAAACGAACATTGAAAGGGGATCCCTCCTGTACCACACCCTCAGAACTATAGAGCACTTTCTGACAACCCTTGAGTATCAAGGGAGAGTAACCTCTGTAAGTGTTGAAAATAAATCTTGAGGCCCCTGGCCACAGAATCCGTATGTTCCAGAGTAAAGAGATTCTGTAGATGCAATTAAAAAGCGTTTCTAGCATCCATGATCAGCAGACCAGAGTCATCATCACTAGAACCAATAAGATCGGAAACAGCATGTATGGCCCCCTCTACACCACATTTGAGTCCAGCACACAGTTGCCTGTTACAACTAGGGCTGCTCAATAAGACATTATATTGCGGCATTGATATTGGTATATCGAGTCAGTGCCGGTTATTGATGTAATTAAGTTGATCAATAGTTATTGAGTTTTTAATATTATTAAGTTTTCAATATTATTCAGTTTTCAATATCTATCGGGCTACATGGCCTAACGTTTTATGTGTATGTGGATACACAGATTTTCAACATTAAATCAATATTGCTAAAACTAAGGAGTTTCATTGCTTAAATAAATTTATTGTGAACATTTGGTTCTCGTAATTTTTTCAATGATGTTTAGAAGTCATAATTATGAACTTGATAATTAAATCACTATATTGACATATATGCCAATAATGGAAGACAATAGCTATTGGCATAAAATTTTTTGATATCGACCACCCCTAGTTACAACAAACATCTCCAGCATCAACACGAGTGACCAGACATACAGCTTTACCAATTATACACCTTAACGTCTCGCCGACACCAATCGGCTGGACTCCTGGTTACTTGTCCAAAGCTATCAGCCTATTAAATAACAGAGCCTGGAAGTGTGGCCAAGCCACCAAGGAATTCGCCATCAGAAGCAGTGATTGAATCACATAGCCGTTGAGTATGAGAACCAAATCTACACAGAAGGTTCTGCCAGTGAAACGAATCACAACCCTCTGGGCCAGCACTCCGCTGGATCTTCTGAGCGACGACACCATTGTGGGCTCCAGTTATCTGAACCTCCTCCAATAGCAGGAGGGTAGGTGTAGCAATGAGGGTTGATGAGTGTGGCTTGTGGGCATCGGGATGTTTGTCCTTAAGGGCTTCCAAAACAGAAATCGTTGCTGGTTCACCTGCAGAAGATGTTTTTATGAAATCGCTAGGATGTAATACATCTCGTATTGAGCCTTCTGACATTACCCGTTCTGATGGTAAACGACCTGATGGAATAACCATCACACCATGGTCTTCTGGTCGCCCTCTTATTTGGGATGCCACTATTCCTGATACCCTTGCTGTTTCATATCGTCATCCACAGGTGACTTAAGTCATTGGTCAGGCTTTTACAGCCGCAAACATAGCTTAACTTTAGTTGATCATAACTCGAGTTTAAAACAACCTTTGAAGACTAGATAAGTTGCATAACGTAGAACTATCCTTTGCTAAAAATGCTAAAGACAGAAACGCTGCAAAGAATAAAAACTTACGAAACCAGTACCACTTTCCATCGATACTTTCCGGACCTTCTACGAAAAATCCGGTGGGGTTTCCGTTATGCAATGGCTCTCAAATTTCTATGTTTCAACTCAAGTTCTAAATGCTATCAAAACCTCCAAACAATTTACAGTGAGGTTTTGGAGAAACCGACAATTCATAGGCTTTTTTGGCCTGTGTTACGGTACAAGCAGGCCAAATACTCAGAGAACATATGCTGTTTCATAACGAGGTTTTGTTAGATTACACCTTAAGACACTTTTCTAACCTCTCCTATATCATAGCAGAACCCCACCGGACTTTTGCTCGAAGAAGAAGCACTCACTGCCATTACTGCTTACAAATAAACAACTATGAATGATGACGTAAATCAATTGAAAAAGCTCACGTGACTGTATAAATTGTATTGTAATAACACGTGCGTCAATAAACGTCACAGCGGCTTGTAAAATAATTTAGCTTGTATTTAGCTGCACGGTTGAATGAACATCATTGTTTATAACTGATAACATGTTTTAGCAGCTGTCTCAGCTTGACCCAGGACTTAAGTTACCTGTGTCTTCCAGCAAGGCTGTTGCTAACTTGGCTGAGTCCAAGAAGGTGTCTAGGTACACTTTCCTCTGTGGAAGTCAGTTTTTGTTTACTCCAATTGCCATCGAAACTCTAGCTGCCATTGGGTCCTCTTCCTTTAAATTTTTGATCGACATCTTATCAGTCTCCACTCTGAAGAACTTAATGCCTTTCAGTTTCTCCGCCAACGCATCTCCATCGCAATCCAGAGGGGCAATGCCATATCTGTTTTGGGCTCAATGTGGGACCCACTCCCCTCCTCCAACTTTTTCCTGTCCTAATTTTTAGCTCCCATCCCTCTTCAGTCTCCATTTGTTTTAAATGTTTTTGTTTAATTTTATTTTCTGAATTGTTATTGTTTTGTATCTAATGCGGTTCTATTCATTTATAGCCCTTGTTCACATGATCCTGGCACGTTTTGTTATTATAATTGTTTTTATTTACCATTATTTATTTATCATTCTACTTATCACTTGTTTATAATAATAATAATAATACTAATAATAATAATAATAATGATAATAATAGCAATAGTAATAGTAAAAACAACAATAATAATAAATCTAATTGATAATTGATTAACATCACCAACAGCATTGACCACTGAGCCGGCTATATAATACGGCAAACCTATAGTATGTTCAGGTTGACTTTGACCTTCACATTTAAAAAACGTGTAAATTTACACCTTTCCATAAGACAGCCTATACTTTGGAATGTGTGATTTTGCACCTTTTAGTGTATAATATATGAGCTTAAATCATAACGAACGATCTGAAGTTACAACTCATTTTAGCATATATTTGTCTAAAGCGGAATTTGGAGCTGATTCCAATGGTGCAATTTCCAAAGCAATATCTTGAAGTATCGCGAAGTTATTTAAGTTTTTTTTGTGTCAAAGTCAGCATGAACATACTATAGCTTATAAAGCACCAATGCACACACACCATTGGAGCACCATTCACAACGTAAAAAACTAGGACACGATTAAATACTGCTCCCAATGCCCTGAATGCACATGGATTGACCCTCTCCGTCAACACACCATGCACACCATACTGCCTCCTCAGCTTGGCCAACAGGTGACACACCTGTAGGAAACTGAGAGACACACTTGCGCTGACCAATGGAGTACCCGACAACGACGACAACACAGCCACTGGAGCACCAGCGGATGACGCAACGAGAGGTGAAGACATGGACACATCCTGAATACTAACCGGTGGACTCAGTACCGCAAGCGAAGCCAAGCCACTTGTGGAGTGGCAATGTTGGTTGCTGGGGACACTCCCGCACGATTGAAGTAGTGTGAAGAAATCCGAGAAAAAAGTTGCACTACTCTGGTGGCCGGAGACAAATGACAGACCAGCGGAGGCTGTGATGGGTGATGGGAGTAATGGACGTCAGACAGTAAATCGCTCGCTAACCGAGTGGACAAAGAAGGTATAGTCAGATACTACCACAATCACTGTAAGGTGCTAATGAGTATTGAGCAACTGGGAGTGTCTCCGCGTTTATTAACTATATTTTTAACCATGGAGATAAATATCATTTCTTGTTTTGTATATAGAAGACGATTACATTTAGAGCAGTTACATGTGACGTCACATGGTTGTCTGGCTGGCCAGACCCTTTGCAGAGTGGAAGGGTCTGGTCTAAAGCCAACATAGCACTCATACTGATGGAACGCAATTAGACAGGAAATGTAGGTGGGAAAAATGATTTATTACGTGTTCATGCGTGTATATTTGATTACGTACCTACACACACATGCACTTTTTCTTTATCAATGACGCATGACACTGAGCCTACGATTGCTTGACGTCGGCTCAGAGTCACATGGATTGAATCTGATTGGGCTGCAAATTTTTTGCAGCACAGAACGAACGCTATGTTGGCTTTAGACCAGACCATTCCACTCTATGTGAAGGATGTGGCCAGCCAGACTAGTCACATGGGTGAAAGTGATGCTGACACACTCTCGAGCATGGCAGAAAAAAAACTCTGGGTTGGCAAATTCTACAGTCCTTGTATGTCAAGCGATCTTATCAAAAGAAGGCTGTTTTGGTCCCAGACAAAAATAAAAGAAACAGGTACTTCAAAAAAAGTTAGTGTTTTCAACAAAAAAATTCTGAGTTTGCTCAAAAGATTAGCTTTGCAGGCGTCAAGATCCACTCCTCAACTTCAAGGTGTATTGAAAATATGATCCTGTTGGTATAGCTTGGCATATAGCAAGAATGAACTATTGTGCTACAGTTAGTAGAATAAATAGACTGTTTTAGTACAATTGTCCTACTCTTGCAATGCTGAGCAGCAATCGTTTTGCCATGCAGAACTGACGTGACGTCAGAACTGTGACGTAATTGCAACCGCTCCATCGCGTCCATTTCTTGTAACGCTTAATATCTTGTGTTTGTTTCATACAAGTTATCGATTATGAAAGAATCGATTGTACATAATAAAATTATTAAATTTTATTTCTGCTTTATCATTCAGCGATCATAACTTGGCGTTATACCTTTTTTATCAGTAATGACAGTGAATTTTGACATTGATATAACATTAAAAATGCAACTGTGCAGTATAGTCGTAGTAGGACAGCTTTGTTTCTTATGCAACGAGTACTTCCAGTCCTACTTGGGGCTTGCGAATTGCTTATTCACAGAATGAATGGTTTCTATGTTTCGTTAATATGCACCTGAGGAGCTTGGTAAATAGTAGCCAATATTAATTAATTCCAAAGCTAGAGCATTACTTTAACACTGCCTGAATTTGTGTTGTAGTTTTGAAGAGCGCCAGTGAAATGCCTTGCAGATGTAGCTTGTATTTATTAGTTTTGAGCGTTTAAGACCTTTAACTATGAATAGTTCTGCTTAATGCAAGTTATTTAGGCTCTTTTAAATTTGTGAGTTATGATTTATTAAAAATGTAGCCATGTATTTGACTGGAAAGGTGTATCCAAGTCATTTGTGTTTGTTATTTAAACTAATTTGTAACTTTTCTGAACGACTTACGTGTACATGTATAGGCCTAACCATGTCTTGACTATAGTATTTGAGTTCTGTTCATTGTGTTGCATCCTGATATACATGTACATACTAGCAGTGTACAGTATGTGTTTAATAAAAGTGTGCACACCTTTGCTTCATAATTACTAACTACTGTGAAAGTACTATAGCATAAGCAGCTGCGGTATTGTTAAGCATCTAACAGCTAGAGAAACACTGTTCATTGTTACTCAGTAATTACTGTACTGTAGTCAGTAATTATGCTAACCTAAGTGCATACACTTTTTTTGAGCATACTGTACATATGGAATTTTTTTTTTTCAAAAGAAAACTTACAGTATGCATGAAGTTATGTGCACTGCGCAGCACTGTAATTACTCAGTACAGTGCAGTAATTACTGAGTATTTGAAGAGGACTTTATTAAGCTGCTACATGCTAAACAATCACAAACCAATTGAGCTGGGTCAGACTTTAAAAGGCAAAAACATGGCTACTCTTCATTATAAGTTCAGTTTAAAGCAACTTTTGAAGCCTAAATAAGTTGCATTAAGTAGAGGTATTTTTTGCAAAAGATGCTAAGCTCTAAAACTCTGCAAAATAGTAAAGACGGGTGAAAATCAGTTCCACTTTCTGTTGATACTTTCCATACCTTTGGTGAAAAGTCCACTGATATTGCCGTTATGCTGCAGCTTTGAAATCTGCATTAGATACTTTTGAACACAAGGTTTACATGCTATAAAACCCCTGTAACAATTTGCTGACGTTTCAAAGACATAAGCAATTTGTCGGTTTTCTGCCGCCGTTTTGAGATACAAAGTAAACAATTACTCGGCGAACAAACAGATTTTTCACAGGAAACTAATAGAAGTTAGATTATACCTTAAGACATTTTTTATCGTGGTGGTGTCTTCAGTGTCATAGTGGAACATCACTGGACTTTTGCTCGAAGAAGAACTACACTTTGCCATTACTGCTTGCAAATAACAACTTCAGTAGTTGTAAAGAAACTTAACGTTTTTGTTACTATTCGTTTTGTTGTAAAAAACCATCCAAACATTGTCATTGTTCTCCAATATGTTGTACTCAGCTGTCATGATGTACATAGATAAAGGTTTCAGCAAAAAGTTATGACAGCAGAGTATAACACAGTACAGAACAATGACATTTTTGGATCGCTTTTTACAACCATATGGATCGTTCCGTGGAATGAAACTATAAGTTTGTTTTTGACAACTACTGTATGATTGAGGATGTCAATCGGTTGGAAAAGCTCGGTGACTGTATAAAATAATTGTTTTGTAATAACTATAGGTGTGTCAATGAACATCACAGGACTTGTAAACAATTTACCTTGTATTTAGCTGCACGGTTGATTAAACATCGTTGTCAACTACTGATAACATGTTTTAGCAGTCTGTCTCAACCTGCCAAATCCACCTGTGATACAGCAGCTGTTACATTTTGACAGTGCTGACATTAGTTCGTAAGGGTTAGTTAAGTTCTGTGCTTGCACATTTTTGTTGATGTGTAGTTTATATCATATGTACCGTTTGAAAAAAGTTAACATTGCATGTTTGTTTTGTTGTAGGAACAAGTCCTACAGTGGAACCCCTATACAAAGGACACCTTGGGGACAGAAAAAAGTGTCCTTTGTAGAGAGGTGTCCTTTCTACAGAGGTCAATTTATACAAGAAATGCTATTTTGGGGAAATAAATGACGTCCTTTAAACAGAGGTGTCCTTTATAGAGGAGTGTCCTTTAAGAGGGGTTCCACTGTATAGTGTAGTGTTGTTCTTTTACTGTGTTATATTTATTTGCCATAATTTTTAGCCATGATATTAAGAAACAAACGCTGTACCTAGTAGCTAAAGCACGGTTCAGAGTGCTGCACGGGGATTTAGTTGCATGAGGGGTATAATTTAGAGGGCAATATAGCATGAGGTGAAGCCAAGTGCTATGTCAGCTCTTGAGACCACAACCCAAGCGCTGTTAAATCCCTGTATAGTACAGTGTGAACCCCATGCTTTAAATTGTTTATTGTATTGTGTGGGTGCATCAAAAGTGCTCAACAAGATTAGAAGAAAAGTAACTTACGAAGAAAAGCACAAGGTGAGTCTTGTGCTTTCAGCCACAAGTGCTATATCTTGTAAAATTTCCATGAAATTTCAAGCACAAGTGCTGTATCGTGTGAAAAACGTATAGCCAATATTTTTATACCACAAATAGACAAACGGTCGGCGCTGTTGGTACACCCACTCAGTATACTGTAACAGTAAGTTATGACAGTTGAATGATAAAGCTGTAATGGAAAATAACTTCAGTACAACCATTTCACAGAAGAACAGAAGCAGTTTCTTCTGTTACTTTTGATAAAAGTTATACTACACCTTAAAAACTTTTCTAACCAGGTCACCATAGCGGAACACTGCCGGACTTTAGCTCAAAGAAAAAGACTCTGCCATTTGCTTCTTGCAAATAAACATTGCTGCTTGCAAATAAACAACTACAGCAAATAAACAACTACGATCGTTTCATTTAAAAAAAAACGATTCAAACATTGTCATTGTTCTCTGCTGTGTTATACTCAGCTGTCATAATTTTTTGTTGAAACCTTTATCTAGTTATAGATTATTTTAACAAAAAGTTATGACAGCTGAGTATAATATAGTGGAGAACAATGACTGTGTTTGAATTGTTTTTTTTGCAATAAAACGATTGTTCCATAGAATAAAACGATTGTTCCATAGAATAAAACGTAAAGTTTTTTTTGGTAACTACTGTACGATGACGTTTATCAATTAAAAAGCTCACATGACTGTATAGATTGTATTATAATAATACATGTGTAAATGAACATCACAGCGGCTTGTAAACAATTTAGCATTATTGTCAGCTGCTGATAACATGTATTAGCAGCTGTCTCAGCTTAATCCAGGACGTAATGTACCTGTGTACGAAACATTTGTAAAAATTCAACAATCATATTATGATTGTTGAATTTTTACAAATGTTTTGGTCCAACGTAAAGTTTATTTTAATTACTACTGTACATGTATAGCATTAAACAGAACATCATCACATTAGATGAAATGGTTGTAGTGTAAGCAATCGTAATATGATTACACTAATGTATTAATAAGGCCAGTTTCATAACAGTGTATATAGCGAGTTGTTTGTTACTGTAGTTATTGTTCAACATAGTATAGCCACAGCAATGAAGTTAGATAGCTTGATGTACTGTACTTATCACAAAAAAAAAACTTTACGTTGTATTGTAAAAAACGATAAGTGGTAACAATCGATCCAAGCACAGTCATAGTTTTCTATTGTGTTGTTATAACTTTGTTGAAAGCTTTAACTATTTATTTATATTGGTAAGTTAAACAAAAAGTTATGGCAGCTGATTATAATGCAGTACAGTACAGTTAGGTTTTTTTACCATGAAATGATCGTTTCATACTACACATCATGAAATTTTTTTTTTACAATCTACTGTAAGACTATTGAAACATGGCGGGTTTCAATACAGTGTTTTGTCCAGCTGTCGTAATTTTTTTGCTGCAATCGTTATCTATCAACATAGTATAGCTGCAACAAAGAATTATGACACCTGGATACAGCACTGTACTTAAACAAGCCATCCTAATATGGTAGTATAATTATAGCAAGATTATGTGTGGCAGGCTACAATCATTCTTCAGACATGTCTTTTTTACTACTGTACTATGGGTTGCTGTATATTGATTATGTACATGTAGGTAAAGTTTGTTGGGGAAGAGGGCCTTGATGAAGGTGGTGTTACTAAGGAGTTCTTTATGTTGTTAATGAAAGAAATTCTTAATCCTATGTACGGATTGTTTTATGAAGAAGATGAATCCAGATTGATTTGGTTTAAAGAACAAGTTTGTCATACTGTTTTTAGAAATAATATGTATACATTGCATATAACTTCTGCATTGTCTATTTTTCATAGCCAGATGATCTATTGCATGAGGACTTAAAACATTTTTTTTTGATTGGTATGATTTGTGGACTAGCTATTTACAATGGAGTCAATTTGGATTTACCATTTCCTCTTGTTCTATATAAAAAACTGCTGGGTGGAACTGGAATACAGTAAGTTGGTTAACTTACTTGTACATATAAATGTAGTAGTGTTGTTCATGTACAGTGCAGTGTATGTCAATCTCAAGTACCTGGAAACTGCTTTTGTTCTCCAAGCTCAACATGGTGGGGAAGAAAAATTACTAATTGCTTATTTCACCTACAGTAGTAAACAGTATATGTGACTGGATTTGAGAAAATAGCACTTAACTTAATAATTTATAATGTGTTGAGTAATGGTGAAAAATAACTCCAAAAATTTCTCCCGTATGATCGCCGTTTTTTCACAAATATAGGTACTTTAAAGCCTTCTCTAACGATTGGTATTCTTAGTTTTGTCATAAAATGCTTCTATAAGCATGCTTAAAGCAGTAGATAAACTGTAGTCTTTATCGAGCAAACCGTTTATTACACGGCGCTCATTTACATGTAAATACGAAATGGCAACTTACAGTTTGCCTTTATGGTTTCGCTACGACGACTCCTTAAAAGATACGGCTCCATTCATGCAACAAAAAGTTTAAGCAAGGTTTAAAGAACAAGTACACATCAAAGTTATCCTTCATTTGATGGAATAAGTCAGTCAAATCATCGTGTAAAGTCCCATCGCATTTTATCGTGATCGCCATTATTGAAATCGGTCGCTACGGTAACGATCACGTGATCGTATTGAATGAAATTAATTGAAGAACTTTAAACTTAATTTTCTCTTAGAAGTATTTTAAAGATTTTTCAACTTCAAATGCTTGTATCTTGGCAACGAAGCAATCAATACCTGTCAAATCTGAAAGAATGGATGTCAGTGGTATGTAGATTATGCTGATTGTCTCAAGTAATTTTTTTAGTAATTATCACTTAGTGCTATTTTGTCAAATCCAGTCACATATTGTAGTAACCAAAAAAAAACCTCAGGTTTTATTTTACTGGTCGAAAATCGTCGTACGATTTTTAAATGGTATGAAAGCATTTACTTGCAATGAATCGCCGACAGACAGTAAGCAATGCAGAAATGGTTGCTCAATTGTCGTGGGCAAGAGGACAAAATACTGCTTAAAAACTACTGTACAGTGTCTGAAATCATGTTGTATTATGCATGTACATTTAAATAATTAAATAATGTTCTTTGTATATCATTCGTCGATCATCGAGCTAGTCCAATCAGGTTCTACCATTTTATCTTGCTCACTGTAGCTCTGTCTGGGTTGTACGGTATCGGTTGAAAAAGTGAGCATACTGCACTGATATTTATTCCTGAGCTGTGTATAAGTACTGTAACGTGTAGCACCTGCTGTATTGTTTAACATGTAGCAGCTACACGTGTAAATAAATAGCGTTCCTTGTTATTCAGTTGTTACTGTACTATACTCAGTAGTTACAGTTCAGTGCAAACACTTTTTTGTTGCATACTGCAAATGACAAATATGTTAGTATGGCTACTAATGTATCCGAAGGGTTCAAACAACAATGCTGCCAAGTTGCTCATACTTCTGTTAAATGATAAATACACTGTGTATACAATAGTGTGTACCTTACCTTGCTCTTGCAGTTAGTATAACTATAATATATGTAGCTATTGCTCGTAACTAAGGTCTGTTCACGTTAACTATGACCTCCATAAATTTCCCCATGTATAAGATTATACTGTAGTACTATCTGTCATAAAGTTAGCCTCGTTTTCGTAAAGTCATAGTTAACATGAACAGACTTTAACTTCAGAAGTACTTCACTGTCGAATTTCTTTATTGTTTCCAATTATTTCTTTGGTAGCGGTCTCCAATCTTCCAATTAGTGAGCCACATGAGCAATGAAAAATGCACGACCGTTAAACAATCTTTGCACAGATCTTCTCTTAGAATGAACATGAGCAACGAAAAAAGCACGACCGTTCAACAGTTGTTGCATTTATCTTCCATAGAATGAAAAAAAGTTAGTTTTGGTAACTACTGTAAACTTTACACCAGATGAATCAAATGATTTTAGTCTTGTATTAGAATTACTAGTTTCATTACAATGTCATAAACACAGGGTCACGCCCATTTTGACTTAAATAACAGCTAACTTTTCAGGATCATAACTTGAGTTTTGAACAATATTTTTAAACGAAACAAAATGCATAATGTAGAGCAATCTTTTGCTAACAATGCTAAACACTAAAGCGCAACAAAACTTGAAAGACGAGCGAGAAAACACCCGTAGCGTAACGATACGTTACGAGATTTCAACGAAAATGCCGGAGTTCTTCCCGTCATGCTAAGGCTCTGAAATTTTGTATTGCCTATGTCTTAACTCACTATCTCCATCCTATCAAATTTACCTGGTGATCTGCTGTAAGGTTTTGAAGCGATAGCAAAATTGTCGGTTTTTCGCACCTTGTTTATTCCACGCTCGAGCCTGTCACACAAAATCCCGTTGCTATTTCGTCAGGTAAATTTGATACATCATAAATAGCAGTCTCCTGAATCTGCGTACCAAGTAGCGTCAATTGCACTAGGGCGCAACAACTCAGGCATTTTGCTCAAAGTTAACCGAGTACTTTCTGCCATTTTAAGAATCCAAGTCAGTAAAATAACCGCAGATTTCCATAAATTTAATTTCGTGCATAATTAATGAGATTTTTTTAATGCAAAGTTTCTAATGAGATACAATTAACACCTTTGAAGCTACTGATGCTATGATCCAGGACTTAACTTACCTGTGAAAGTGCCCATACTGGACAGTAATTACTTAAGCCCAACATACACTATAGGCAACTTTGAGCAACTTTTAAGCAACAAATTTTTAAAAGTTAAAAAAATTTGACTTTCAGTATCAAGGTTGCTTGTAATGTCAAATAAGCTAGATTTTGTTTTGATGTGGTTAGCAACTTTGTTGGTCAAAGTTAAGTATTTTTAAATTTAAAACTTGTAGCCTAAAACTTGCTCGAAGTTGCCTGTAGAGTATGTTGGGCTTAAGTAACAGTGCTTATTTATTGTTATCTTACAGTTTATCCAGCTGCTACATGCTAAACAATAACGGTAGCTGCTGCATTTAATACCGTAAGAGTGGAGTCTGGGAAAGTTTCACTGATTTGCGAAACTATTACCTCACGAATATAGAATTAAACATGAAATGGCACCATTGCTATGCTTATCGTGAATGTTTTCCCTTGAAAATGCTAACTTGCCCTTATTCGCGGAAGTTTATCCACTCAAAAGATTTCACCCATCCTTACACAACACAAGCACCTGCACTTGCAACCGCTGACTCAATATTAGGTGATTCATAAATACAGTGGAACCTCTCGACCTTTAAGTAATGAACTACTCTCTACTCCGAACAGAGGTCCTGGCCGTAAGGTCATTTATTAAAAAAGTCACTAACCTCCACATAACAAAACCTCACTGTTTCATACAAAGAACGTTTTTGTAGTCACCAAGGTAGCTGCAGCCATGCGACTTGACCTATATAAGGTGGGCAAGTCACACCCACAAATATTAATATTCTTTAAAATAATACCAATTGATTAAATAAAACAGTAAGCTTGCGAAATGTATCCGTCTGGTTAATCAGCATGAAATTTCCAGACCATATCCAGCATCCTTGTTAATTGTGGCTGCTATTAGTTCAGCAAAGTCGAATTACTGAATCCTTAAGTTTAGGACATTACTCCATGAAGGACAACATTGGCTGTCCCAAAGGTGTCTGTTATTGACATGTCCATCATACTGCAAGGATACTCCTTTACTATTCTATTGACAGACCCCATCCAACGTAGGTCCAGAAACCTCGTCCTGGCTTAGCAGGCACACGTATACATGTACCACAACCATCCACAACAGTTTGGGTTAACCAACACATATTCGCTTATACAGGTATGTTAGGTCCCAAGACATCATACACTTACAGCCTAAATGGAAGTGGACTTTAAGGTGTCATAGCATTTGTCATACAAATAACAAGCAGCATTAAGAAGTGTAAAGCTTACAACACCATTAAATACTTTAAAGTCGCTCTGGCATGAGAGTACTGCAGCAATTCATTGACCGACAATTTTGAACAAGAAATGCAAAAACACGGAGAAGCGGTATTAATCTGGTCTTATAGGGTACTTCACGGTCCTTAGGCAAGTTACAAAAATATATCAAGTGTGCCTTTTTGTATCGCACATAGTCTGATGTTGTATCAAAACAACAACTATCTGCGACCGATCAAATCTGATTGTACGGTGAATAACTCAAAAACAAGACTATATATTGTAAGCTATCTTTGATAGTTGTTAGTTTATTTAAAGGAGTTTGCAAAAAGCCACATGCCATACCTTGTACTGACCAGGTGACTTGAGTTATGGGTCAAGCTGGCTACTTTTTACTTGATGATAACTCCATTTTAAAACAACATTTTAAGCCTACAGTACATCGCAAATAAATTTTATGCCTCACGATTGTTTCGTGATTGTTTCATGGGGAAAAAAACAGTCATTGTTCTCTGCTGTGTTATACTCAGCTGTCATAACTTTTTGTTGAACCCTTTATCTATTTATACAGTAAAACAGTTAACATTTCGTTTTTTCGAAACGACCGTTTTTACGACAGAACAAAGATTGAACGGTGGTGCCCCTTTTTAGTACAGTATATTCAGCTATCATAGTTCTCTGTTGTAACTTTTATTCTTCAATATAGTGTAGTTGCATATGACAGCTGGATATACTAATACTAAAAAGCGGGACCACTGTTCCATCTTCGTTCCATCATAAAAACGGTCATTTTTAAAAACAAAATGTTAATTTTTTTGTCCACCACTATAAATTAGTTGAATAAAAAGTTATGACTGCTGAGTACAACACAGTGTGAACAATGACTGTGCTTAAATTTTTTTTTACCACGAAACAATCGTTTTATACTATGCGACATAATTTTTTTTTTGCGATGTACTATGAATAAGTTGCAAGAAGTAAAACTATCCCTTGCTAAAGATGCTAAACCCTGAAACACTGCAAAACAGTAGACGGGCAAGATTAGTACTGTTTTGCATCGAACTTTCTGTACCTTTGACAAAGTAATGTTCCGTTATGCTACAGCTCTGAAATCTGCATTACCTAGGTCTAAATTCAAGGTATTAAACCCTTGTAACGATTCGCTGTAAGGTTTCGAAGGGATCGCAATTCATATTTTTTTTTGCTGCCATTTTGAGGTACAAAGAAGCCAAGTACTCACTGAACAGGCACAGTTTTTCCATGGGGAATTAATAGAACATCTTATGGCACTTTTCTAATCTGGTGGCGACTCCAATATCATTGTGGAACATCACCGGACTTTAGCTCGAAGAAACAGCACTGAACGCCATTACTGCTCATAGAAAGAATGATAATGTAAATCAGTTGCAAAAGCTTACATGACTTATAAATTAATTGTAACGTCACAGTTGCTTGTAAAGTAATTTAGCTTGTATTTAGCTGCCCGGTTGCAACTACTGATAACATGCTTTAGCAGCTGTCTCAACATGACCAGCTGACTTAAGTTATCTGTGGAATGTCAAGTTTTGGCTCGAAGTTTCTCACTATTTGTCCATGTTTTAATTTGTATTTTATGACGGTTACTATGCAACAGCACAACTCGTAATCTAAATGTGACGCGTAAACTTATTATGTCATGTTGACGTAGCTTGTAAGTTGTGCTCATATCAATAGATTACATGGCAACGCAGCATAAAATTTTAGCTTGACTTAACTTGCCTGTAAACACATGTAAGCCACACATACTCACACGCCTACATTGTGTGGAGCTAACCACACTACAGGGGAGCACAGGTATATTAAGTCCTGGGTCAGGTTGAGACAGCATGTTATCAGTAGTAGACAATAATGTTTAGTAAACCGTGCAGCTGAATTGTTTACAAGCTGCTGTGATGCTCATTGACGCACGTATTATTACAATACAATTGATACAGTCACGTGAGCTTTTTCAATTGATTTACGTCATCATTCATAGTTGTTAATTTGCAAGCAGTTGCGGTGGAGAGTGCTTCTGCTTTAAGTTAAGGTCCAGTGATGTTCCACAACGATACTGAAGACGCCACAAAGTTAGAAAAGTGTGTTAAGGTATAATCTAACTTCCATTAGTTGCCCGTAAAGAATCTGTGTTTGTTTGTCAAGCAACTGGCTACTTTGTACCTCAAAATGGCAACAGAAAACCCACTAATCGTTTATCTCTCCAAAACCTTACAGTAAATCAGAACAGTGTTTGTATTGCATGGATACCTTGAATTCAGACGTAGCTAATGCAGATTTCAGAGCTGTAGCATAACAGGAACATCACTGGACTTTTCGTCAAAGGTACCGGAAAGCATCAATGGAAGGCGATCTTGATCTCTCCCGTCTTTGCTATTTTGCAGCATTTAGGGTTTAGCATCTTTAGCAATAGATAGTTTTACTTCATGCAAGTTATGTAGGTTCAAATATTATTTTAAAGTGGAGTTATGTTCAACTAAAGTAAAGCCATTTTTTCTCCTCTTTGAGCCTGACCCAAGACTTAATTGGCCTGTGAGTGTTTGTCACACTGACATCTCTGCATATGCAGTACTCATTCCCCCATACCATTCCTTATATTGGCATGTTTTACAGTAGCCCTCAAAAAAAAGTTGACGTCGCGTATTCGTTTTGTATTCGTTGCGTACAATGAAACGGGTCATACTAAAGTTGTTTTTCATTACAGTTTTATCACTCAGCTGTCATAACTTAGTGTTATACTGTTTGTTTATCAATACTATAGCTAAATAATAAAGAATTATGACAGCTGTATATAGCATAGTAAAAAAATAACACTATAGTATAATCGTAGTAAGGCCGTTTCGTAGTACGAAACGAAAACGCGACGTCAACCTTTTTTTGAGGGCTACTGTACTTACACTCTCACTTCGTAACCCTTGTATTGATACCTAACTTTTTTCATTCTTTAGTGTTCCGAAACTGCAAGATTTGTCAAATTTAAAACCATCAGTAGGGAAGCATTTAAGCAATATGTTGAAGTTAGATGAAAAGAATTTTGAAGAAGCTTTTACAGATCTCACTTTCGAGGTAATTACAGTTATTTGCATAATATTATTTTTGTTGTAATTTTTTTCAGCTCTGAAATTTTAATAATTGAATTGTAAATATTATGTCGTGTAGTACAAAATGATCGTTTCATGGTAAAAAAACGATCCAAACGCAGTCATTGTTCTCTACTGTGCTATACTTATCTGTCACAACTTTTTCTTTAACTTATCTATATAAATAGTTACAGTTTAACAAAAAGTTATGACAGCTGAGTATAACACAGTAGAGAACAATGACTGAGTTGGATTATTCCTTACCACGAACTGATTACGAAATGATCGTGCAATGTAAAGTTTTTTCTGCGATGTACTGTATATGTTATCAGATTATGGGGTTCACTGCCAGGCAAAGTCAGGTAGCAAATGGTGTTAGTAGTACAGTACCTTCCAGATGCAACTTGAAAATAAACGCGTTTAAAACGCGTTTTAAGCCCATTTGCTTTTGTGTTTGTGTAAGGCTCTTCATTACATTGCATCCAGCTAACAGAATTCTCTACGTAAGTTATCTCCAAATATAGATGAATGTTGGAACACAGAATTATGACAGCTGTGTATAATACAGTAAAGAAACAGCCTGTTAAAAACTCAGAAAAGGTGTGTGAAAACGCATGTGCTTTTAAGTGTACTTTCAAGTTGCGTCTGGAAGTTACTGTATCTAGAACCTTACATAATGATAGAAGAAACTTAGTCTGCATAGGCAAAAATAACACTCAATACCCCTTAAAAAAATTGATGTCACATATTGCTTTCGTATTCGTTGCATGGTATGAAATAGTATTACTAAGATTATGCTATACTGTAAAACTTGAAATTTTCGGAGTGTAAAAATTTTCAGAGTATAAATATTTCATAACGCTCAAGAACTACGAAATTATTTTGACTTGAATTATTTATAGTTAAAGGACCAACCGTTGTATTCAACAAATAATCACAAGTTTCCTCTTTTACTCTCTCACTGTCAAGTTTTGTACATCTTATGCCTTACATAGAGTATAAAACAGGCCTCACTGCTGCTCGATGTGTCTTCTATGTTTCTGCTATACAGTCAAGTAAACATTAGGTTAAAAATTTCAGGTTAAAATAATTTCGTTGGTGTGGTTGACTACAAAAGTATTTTTAAACTAATTTTTTTGATTTGAGAGTTTTCTAATTCAAATTTTTCCAGTAGTACGATAGTGTTGTCTTTTTACTGTGTTGAATTTATCTCTCATAATTCTCCAATAGTTAGAGCACAGGTCTGAGTGGTATCGGATTTATCTGTACGAGCTTCCGGTCGAGGAGCTAAAAATAGAGCACGAGGCTGAAGGTCGAGTGCTCTATTTTCAGTTCCGAGACCGGAAGCAAGTAAGTACAGATAAATCCGATAGAGCACGAAGACACGTGCTTTAATTGATTTGTAGTTTGTACTAGCTAACTCGTTGGGAAACATTGCAGAGAACGTTGAATAGTTGAAACGTTGCTTATGAATCAAATCGTCTCTGTTAGAAAAAAAAAACCTAATGTTGTCGTTTAACTGGGAGAACAGGATGGGAATATTCAGAGTTTGCAAGGTGTATCAAGTAAACCTTTTTAGTGAATAGAACCGCTAGCCAAGCTGTGGTCATATATCACGGAAGTTTTGGTATAATATGAGCTTTTCTGAAGAAGCTATAAAGTGTTGCTGGCATGTATTGACTGTTGTAAATGTGTTCATGATCGTCAGTTTGTGCTTTTTGTTTTGTTTTGTTTTTCTTTGTGAGCACAGGTGTGTTCCTGGGTGTGTCACTTGTGAATATAATTATAAGCTTTGCAAACTAAACCCACAGTTGGTTCCTAACCCTTCTTAGTATATCAGCTGGCAATTTAGCCTGCTTTGCTTCACAGCCCAGACCACTCTGGAATCTGGATGCTTATCTACTGATCGAGTGCTAGAAACTTAGCACTGTGCCTCATTTGAGTGCTCTGTCGATTTTTTTTGGATAAGCATTCCTTTGGTTACTTCGAAGTAACTGCTCTATTTCGCCCTTTTTAGTTGGAGCACTCCTGACCTAAATGCCTACTCTTTAGTATGGGGTTTTGTAGCGCTCTATTTCGCCCAATTTTAGATAGAGCACTGTGGTCAGTAGCCTCAGTGCTCTCTCTGATTTAAATCAGTGTTGGTCCCTTTGATGTTGGCAATACCATACTCAAAATAACTTGTACATGTATAAAGCCAATACATGAGTGCAATGAGTGCAACTATTATTAATGAATCTTGTAGCTTAGTTTAAGAATGTGCATTGTACACATTTTAAGGTCTACATTATGACTAACTGGTTCATGGCTGTTTGGGTTAGAAAGCTTGATAATCAAGAATACTTTGATAAGTTTAGCAGACAAGCAGATAGTCGTGTACTTGTAACAGACTGCTCTTGGACTTGTGTAAGAAGATTCTCTGTTTTAATTACAGCGTTGTACACCCATAAAAAAAGTTAAGTTGGGAAGAATAAGTTGTAAGTAGTTAGCACCTTGCTGCCTTATATTTCAATATTAGTTACAGCAGAGGGCTATATTAGCCCTTTCACGGAACTGTCATTTACACCCACTTAATTAACCCTTTAGTAGCTAAATTAATCTTTGGCCTGTAAAGCCTTGCTGACTCGGCATTATTATGACATTTATGGCAACTGTACAGTGAGACTGACTGCAACCAAACTCGGGATCGAGTCATTGTTAGCATGTCCAGTACTTTCAATCAGTAACAGAAATTGTACACTCACAGTGTTGCGTGTCCAGTACTTTCAATCAGTAACATAAATTGTGCACTCATGGTGTAGTCATGGAAACGCAGTAACCAGATTCTCGGCAAGCTACCGCCATTTTCAGCCCCGTTCCCCCCATACCGGCCATGCCCGATCCTCCGTCTGACCATTCAGAATTGTACCCATGGCTCTGATACGCACTCAGATTGCGCCTTACACCACCTATCAAACTCAAAAATCCCAAAAGTGACAAGGGGCTTTGCCCATTCGAACCCCGCATAAGGGGGGCCAGCCCCCCCCTTAGAAACCCCCCCTGTATACACGGTTGTGTGGGGGAGGTGGCGCTAAAAGTGCTCACTGTTTTAGTGAACTTACAGTTTTTGCAAATGCATGCATATTATACACTCAAACATTGTGGACAGGGTTTAGAACATCTATGGTCATTAAAAAAAAAAGATGACAGAATGCACACGTTTAGTGGCTCTGTGTCTCTGGTTGGTTGTCTCGGGTGGTTTGGTCTGAGGTTATGTAAAAGTGGGGATATTCATCAGCCCCTATGCCTATGAGGTTTCCCTTTTCCATATGTCACCAACCTGTAAGAAAAAAAAGCAATTTTT
Source organism: Chalinula nematifera (assembly GCA_036873525.1). Lineage (NCBI taxonomy): Eukaryota > Metazoa > Porifera > Demospongiae > Haplosclerida > Chalinidae > Chalinula > Chalinula nematifera. The sequence continues at coordinate 21,948 of JAYJLX010069491.1, forward strand.
GTGATTATTGTGGCTTATGGTAGTTAGGACACACATTCGATGTGGTGGAGTTTGCGTAAAGGAGTACAATGGTTATATAACTGGTAAAGCTAATGCTCGTTTGTTCTGTCCTCATTGTATTGCTGAAAGTTTGCCATTTTGTGATTGTTCTGTGATTTTATTGGGTTCTTACTCATCGCATTTGGTGGAGGGATTGTCTAGTACTGATCTGGTAGATTGTTGTTTTTGTGGTGGTTTGAGTCTGTTTGTTATAAATAAATCTGTTTGAATATTGGTTTCTTAAATGTTAGATTTTTGATTCGTTCGTCTGGTTGAGTGCTAGATTTTGTTAATAGAGAACGATTTGATGTTTTTATGTTACATGAAACGTGGCTTGATGATACTGTAAGAGACTGCGAGGTGTGTCCTTGTGGTTATTCTATTCTGAGATGTGATCGCAATAGACGAGGTGGTGCAGTAGATCTGGTCTCGCATCCAGTTTGTAATTATAGCAATGACTCTGGATGGTACTGCAAAATTAATCGAGTATTTGGTTTGAGACTTTTCCTGGTAGTAGTGGGGTATTGTTTTCTGGTGTGTTTATTGACCGCTGTCTGCCAGTGCATTAACTTTTGATGATCTAACATCAGAATTCGATGATGTTTTATCATTGTCCATGTCACCTGTTACGCTTGTTTGTGACTTAAACTGTGACCACAAACGAAACAGTAAATTTGGTTTTGGGTTGTCTGACTGAGATCGTTAGGTCTCCTACTCAGGTGACACAGAACTCTGCGACTCGGGTTGACATTATAGCTGCAAACTGTATAAACCATTATGCATCTACTGAGGCTCATCTGTTTGGTGTCATTGACCTAATTACCAGTCAATATCATGCTCAAGGAATAAAGCAGATAAAGCATCATGATGCTAAACACAGAAACGTTGCGAAATAATGAAGGTGAAGGAGACCAGTACAGACCTTTGGCGAAAAGTCTGGAGCTGTTCCCATTATGCTACAGTTATAACATTTGGTTTTGCAATGTCTTATATCAAGCTTTACATCCTATTAATCCCCCCTATTGATTGGCTTTTGGAGAGATGAGCAATTTGTGGGTTTTCTGCTGCCATTTTGAGGTATAAAGAAGCCTAGTACTCGATAAACAGTAACAGTTTTTGTACGGGCGTTAGATTACACCTTAAGACACTTTGTTAACCGGGTACTGTCTACAGTATCATAATGGAACAGCTCTGGAATATAGTTCAACAAAGAAGCACTCTCCGGACGTAAATCAATTGAAAAAGCTCACGTGACTATAAATTGTATTGTAATAGTACGTGCGTCAACAAGTCACAACGGCTTGTAAACAATTTATCTTGTATTTAGCTGCATGGTTGATGGAACATCATTGTCAATGTGAACTACTAAAAACGTGTTTTAGCAGCTGTCTCAACCTGACCCAGGACTTAATCTACTTGTGTATGCTACCATGACTATAGAAGTCTGATATTCAAAAGATTGGTCAAGTGTTATTTGTTAAGGACTGGAGTACTATTGTTGATTTTTGATGATGTGGAAGGTGCGATGGAGTATTTCAATTTGACTGTTTCTGAAATCATTGATCCGTTGAAGCGGAGGAGAATAAAACAGCACAACCCTCCATGGAGTTTATCATCTGAGGCTCATGAAGCTAGGTTTACTTATGATCGGGCTCATAAATTGGCAATGAGTATTAGCGTTAATGCCAATTTTCGACGTCTGAGGAATAAGGCCACTACTCTTTTGTGGAAGTGCAAGTCAGCGTATTACACTGAGTTGGCAAATGATTTGAAATCTGATCCTAAGAGATTTTGGAATGCAGTCTCATATTTGATCTGATTGTACAACTGTTGAGCAGATGCCTCGTTCACCTGATGATTAACACAATCATTTTTTAAATGTTCTTTTGAAGATAGCTGAATCTCTAAGTCATTCGAATATGTCACCTGCTGCTTTTATGAAGAGAGTAGATGGTAGAGTTTCTAATGTTTTCAGAGAGGTGGAAGAAGATGAGGTATTGTCATATATTGCTTCTGCTCGACAAAGGGCTGCAACTGGTATTAATGGTATTCCTATGCTGTTTTAAAAAATGTGTAGTTTTTATTTGGTAAATCTTTGACTTAAATCTTTTATGGCTTTAAAGGTGAATATTTCTGGTGAACAGTTGAAATGTGCTAACACTACAAAATATCTGGGTGTTATTGTTGATATCGCGCAAGTATGAATGGATCACATTACCTTTAGTATGCGTCATTAAAAAGTATACAAACCGCACAGTAATTACCTTACAAAGTACTGTCAAAATACTGTAAACATGTAACAGCTGCTGTATTGTTGAGATTGTAGAGTAGTTATCAAAAAAAACTTTGTTTCGTCCTACAGACCAATCGTTTCGTTTTAAAAAACAATCCAAACATAGTCATTGTTCTCTGCTGTGTTTTACTCAGCTGTCATAACTTTTTGTTTAAACCTTTATCTATGTATAGAGATTAGTTCAACAAAAAGTTATGATAGCTGAGTATAATATAGTGGAGAACAATGACTGTGTTTGGATCGGTTTTTAAAACAAAACGATCGTTCCGTAGAACAAAACATAAAGTTTTTTTTGATAACTACTGTAGGAGCTGAATAAAGTACTCAGTAATTACTGTGCTGTACTGAGTGTGATGCGTACACTTTTTAATGACGCATACTGTATTTAAAGCATTGTATCCTTCATAAAGTGGCGTGTATAAAGAGGTTTACTCTGTTGCCAGTGTCTACGATACTAATGTTGCATAAAAACTTCGTTTTACCAATTTATGACTATTGTGATTGTGTCTGGTTGACTGTTGGGGTGACTAGCCTAAGGTCAGATTTTCGTCATTTTGTAATATTCTACATGTGGGGTTACCTTCTTTGCCAGAGCGTTGTAAGTTCCTATCATATAAATTTCTGAAGACATGTAGATGCTCTCCAGTATATCTCACTGATACTTTTAAATTATGCCTGAAGGAGAAGTCGCAATAATTTCAGAGTAATGGATCCATTATGTTCAAACAAAAAACGATAAGAATTCATTTTAATAGTAGAGCTACAGGTATGTGGATTTCACTTGACTCATCATTATATGTATCTTCTGATTTAAAAAGTTAATTACATGTATTTTTTGATATTGTTTAATAAAGCATTAAGGAATTCAATAAAAGCAGCCCTCATTCAGGGCAAGGGTAGGGTTAAAATCAAAAGGCAGAAATGGCTTTAGGGATCGAAAACCACAGAGACAACGGATGGATGAGCAGATCAGGGCGAAAGATAATTTACAGTGAATAAAAGTGATTGATGAATGATAACTATGGTTCAGTTTAAGCAAGAGGAGGTCGGCGATACGTTTAAATACGGTCGAAGTGATTGGGCTGAAACCTCCAAGGGTGGTAAACACAAGTGCGAAGAAACTGCCATGCTTAACATGGGTAATTCAGTCTTGATATTTAAGGATTTTTTCTCGTTCCTGTTGACGATAGAGGAATGCTAGCGATTTGGACTTTGAGAAAGGATTGAAAACTCTCACATCAAGAAAAGTGGTTTCACGGCTATTGTCTCAGAAGCCGTCGGCTGTGATGTCAAGACGTGCGTCATTGGCAGTACAGGTAGAGCGAGATCTGAGGCATTCACCTGTCATGGTTTGCAGGATTGGTTCAATTGTTATGTCTTTGTGTATTTTAATTTCGGTCATTATATATTTGTATATTCTTTTATATTCCGGCATTGCTGAAGAGCAGCTTAAAGGTGAAGCAATTGTTTTTTTTTCCATTTAAAAAGAAGGGTTAATGACGCTTCTTGTTGTGAATTTTGTAAAAAGCTTCCACAACAACTGCAACTGTCTTATACTTTTTGCTACATGTTCTCAACTTCATACAAAGGTTTACAGGGAATACTAGAGCTGGAGTACCAAGTGTAGTGAGACGACCTCCTCAGAAACATAGGTTACGACACTATTTTCTACACAGAAATCTCAATAGTTGGTCGCGAGTATTTGAAAGTCGGACAAAACTGTTTGCAACTTCCTTAACGTTTATGCTGCAGCTACTAAAATTGATATTTATGCTCAGCAGACATTGTAGAGCAAAAACATCAAGTTTTAGAAGGATGCCTTGCATAAAACTTGAGCTACGTTGGCTTTTACAGCAACTGGTCTTGGCAAATTTCAATTTCAAATGGTCGCATTTCAAACATTTGAAACTTCGCTCTCGTGAATGCTATACCTTCCTAACTTTATGTACACACTTTATAAAGCATTTCTACCAGGTTTTATGGTCGTACATTGCACAGCAGAGAAGATGCAACCAGTTAAAGCAGTCAATGTCAGAAACGCGTAGTATGACACGAAACGACGCAAATGTACGTGAAAAGGTTAACAATAGAATAGAGTACAGTATTTAAACAAAGCAGCTGTGTGATAGGAAATACTGCGGAATGCATGTTTTGCAGGCCATGTTATATCTGACTTGAAGTTTCAGTGGTTTGAGGCAGAAGTTGAGAATTAATCAAATAATACTCAAAGCAACAACGACAATGAAGCTTACTACTGAAGGTAGATGTGCTGTACTGATGATGGAAGTCACAAGATGATAATGAAATAGTATGACAGTCCGATTGATTACCTAATCTGGAGATGAGTATTAGCTACTCTAATTAACAATTTCCAATGGCTATACTGTAGGTATACAACATCATAATCCATCACAGGTAACTTAAGTCCTGGGTCAGGCTAAGACAGCTGCTAATACTTGTTATCAGTAGTAGACAATGATGTTCAGTCAACCGTGCAGCTAAATACAAGCTAAATTATTTACAAGCCGCTGTGACGTTCATTGACGCACTATTATTACAATACAGGTTTATACAGTCACGTGAGCCTTTTCAATTAATTTACGTCATCCTTCGTAGTTGTTTATTTGTGAGCAGTAATGGCGGAG
>JAYJLX010069602.1:8051-22744 GCA_036873525.1 Chalinula nematifera
TTACTACCATACACCATATAATAGTATTATTAGTTATATATACTGTACCCCATTTACTACTATATAATATATCTCTATTCAATATAAGGAGTACCATAGTGTGTGTGCGTGTGTATGATTACTATCAGACAGTTGCAATTACAAATTTCTAACAATGCTACTATCACCAAATAAAGTACGTATAAAATATTCATATCCTGATGGTAAAGGACTGTATACGTATATAACATTCTAAATACAGCATGTGACATAGCGTGTGTAACTATATGTATGTACCAAGAGCTATAGGATGTAACGTTGTAAGATTTTTATATAGCAAAAGTAAACAAAATTACAGGTGCCAGCTAATCCCTCCATTATATGAGAGGGGCTACCTCATGGTATACCCAATAGTACACAAGGTGAGTATCGAGTAGGTTATGTTAGGGGTGTGGTTAGTTATTAATTTTAGTTATTAATACCTCCACATGGATGCTCCTGGCAATTGGCGAACTCTTTAATAAATAAAACGAGCAACAGAAGAAACACGTCTATGACAGACATTTCTAGAGGTACATAAACAAAAACAATTAAGCATTAACACTTAGTTCTTAGAGAAACAATTACTGAACGATGTAAAAACAATAATATTAAGTTGCTTGTAGTATGGCAGGTATAGCCCAGGTGTTAAGAGCACAGGATGTCATGTGTTTTATTAGATATGAGACGACATCACATACAATTACAGCTTTTATTTAATTAAGGGGGTTATTGATGCCAATTCTAATAATTCTTGTTTCAACAGGATTTGGAGATAAATATTTCAAGAATGCAAGCCAACTGGAGGAGTACTGTTTTCATACTTGTGACTTGAGCTTTTTAAATAACAAAAATAAAACAAGCTTGTTGGATTATTGTTTAAAGGGTCATAGTTCATACCGAATACAAAGTTTTCACATAATAAAAATACTCGTACTCCAAATAACTATTCACTTCCTATTGCTACGTAGCTGAACGTTATACTGTATAGGACCTCAAGTTTTATGTTTGAAATTCTATTCCAATGTTCATTCCTGAAACGCCAAATGTGTAAATCCATCTTTATAAAAAGGGAGCGTTTCGCAATGTAATAGCAAAGGTTCTGTACCCCAGCACTAAATTGTGTAGCCTTTCATACTCACTTATCAAAGCAAAGCACAAATCAAAGGGGAAAATCATTTAGTTGAACTTTAAGAATTCCAGCACAAGAGGGAGTAGAGTGGAAACATGTTACTATATCACAATGGAAGAGAGGACGGAAGCATATGGCTGGTACAAAACACAGCAAGCCAACAACAAAAAGGATATAATCGTATCGACCTGGTGACCCAGCCATAAACACACACATATACCATTGCTGACAGACCCCACCTTAATTCACTCAATTCATCGCAAGTTATGCCTTAAATGCATTAGTATAATTTATAATACAATTAGTATAATTTGTATACAACACGTACATGTATATATATGATCGGGGCACGCAATATACAATATAATTACGATAATCACATTTACCCAACTGAAAATTGAAAAAGAAATAGCTAGATCTATACCCATCTATACTATGCACACAAATCAATATATCAAGAATACATTTTAAATACATGAGGTAAGACTTTGTCAAGTACTGAAAACTTGTTCTTGAACCCTACAGCTCCGTACAGCTAAGTAGCTGGGCAATAGCTGTGAACATATATCTCATGTTGACAAGCAAGATGAGATGTGATATATACATGCTGGATCATGGTTTTTATACCTAAGCTGTTTGCATGCTTTTAGCCCTCGGTTTAGGCTGAAAGGTAACGTACGATAGCTAGACTATAATTTTATGATACAACCGACGGATATATACAACAAGCCGAGAAAGAAAGCTGAAAATCTGGCTTGTCAACTTTTTTCGCTTTGTCATTCTGAAAAACGTCTTCTACTACTACGTAGCTCTATTCTATACAATAACTCACTCGTTCTGTTCCACGTACACGAAAGGACAAACGGTGCGACAATATCTTCTCTCAGGTTTTCTCAGAACCAAGCAAACTCATCGCTGATTAAAAAAAAAAAATTAATCATTCAACATCAAAGCCACGCCCAACATTTAAATTAAATAACATGACCATTAAGTTACATTGTTAAGTATTTAGGAAAAAAAGTAGATATATATAATACACTTATTATTAGATCTGTATATTAGTTTAGGTAAACAACTTGTTGTTGCATGCATTGAAAACTAGTGATATTGACTATAAACAAACATGACATATATGAGACCCACACAAGTATATTAAATGTACATGTACACAAGGTCATACAACCCCACAGCATGCATTACTGTATTGTATATGTACATAAATTATGCAAATAAAAAAAAAACAACGCTCAAAGCAACAATAAACATTGGTCAAAATGGGAAACTCCCTTAGATAATTTCTCAAGAAATTGTTAAAACCCGCCGTATCAGCTGAACCCTCCCAAAAAGCGCTGTATTATAAATTCTTAGGTAATAGTATAATTGTTTTTTTAATTAAAAATAACAATATTAATCATGGGACATTATTTAATTTATCGTCACATGATTCATAACATAAAATGTTCTTTTCATTTTTTAACTCGAACTTCCATTCTTGTTTTCAACAAGCTTGGCCCCGCCCACTTCATCTGGGACATTCAGCGAAGACAAATGTTGTGGTTGTTGCATGGGCGGCAGCGGTGGTGGGGAAGAATGCTGGGCGGAGTTTTCGTCGCTACTGCTTACATTATCCTCTAAGGATGGCCAGTTAATCTTTGAGGATTGTCCAGCTTTATTCAATCTCTCGTCTAACGCCTTCAAAGCTTTTTGCCTACAGTGAAATTGAATGGTTCACTAAACAAATACAACTTGTACAAGCAAATGCAACACTGAATATTGCTGATTTGGTCATTCTAACTAACTTCCTTCTCTCAGCATCGACTGGTGTACTGCCAGGTAATGATATCTTTATAGAGGAAGGACCACCAACATCGTACGTCTTCACTATCTTTGGGCAAACTTTTATCCTGACCAGCACTTGAAACACGTGGTCACTCATCACAGACACAATAGGGCTGTATTATTAGAGAGGAAAAAAAAAACACATACAGAAGAGCATAGTTAAGGTATGTGTGTGGGAGATATTGGGCATGTTACAACAGCTATTTTAATAAGGAAACAATGTTGTAGTTAAATCACAACAATACAGAGTACACTACACTATTCCTTGTAAGGAACACTATTATTAGTATTACACTGTACATGTACATAGGTGGTCTATTCATGATATTAGCATATGTTGGCAAGGGGGGGGGGGGGGGGGGAAGGAAGAAGGAAAGAAAGAAAGAAAACTAGTAGCTTACTGCATGATTTCAGGGAAAAAGGTAGCAAAGGCGAATGTTTCTGAAAGATCACCCCGAGTACTGGATTCCTTTCTCTGATAAAATCGAAGGTATATCCATGAAATCAGCATTCCATTAAAGGCCAGCAGACCATACGACAGAGAAACCACTTTACACACACCAAGAACCAGTGTTACAAGGGTCACCAGTAATGGTAAATGCTAGTAAAATGAGAGAAATATAGTGAATTGACCTCAGGGTGGGGAAAGGTTGAGCATCAATGATTCTAATGTGGTTAGAAATGGGATTTTTTTTTTCTTCACTTGAAAAATTTGAAGTGCATTGCATAGTAATAATACTCATTCTTTGAAGCCGGTTGAGTGCTTCTAATTGAAAAGGACTATAGAACTGCACTACTAAATCCATCCATACTATACACTGGTTGTGTGTGTGTGTGTGGTGCCACGTGGGCTGTGTGGATATATACATTGAGTACATAGTTTGTGGAAACTACACATATAGCTTTAAGACCATGTGGTGCTATATGGGCTGTGTGTATTCATAACTAGGCTTAAGACCATTCAAGATACCATTATTCTCAAAGTGGGTGGGGCAGGGGGCGGGAACGCTACACTATCAGGATGAGCTTGCTTCAATGCCACAAGGTATCCACACACTAAACCAATGAATCCGTGTATGTGAGCAAAACTGGATGGAGAAGAAATAAGGGGGTGTGGTTAATATCACAGACAATGGGTAACCATGGCAACTCACAGTACTGATACAGAGTCAGATACAGCATAAACAGCCAAATAAATTAGGGACACTATGACCATACTAAGAGATCCAACGATGAGAGAGAATATCTGTTGCATTAATGGTGGTAATGATAGATGGTATCCTGTCACTCGTTTAATAATATACTTACAAGGAACTCCTTCAGTCCCCATAGCGGTTCCAGGATTACGGAGAATCCAACAAACGCAGCAACGTCAGTCAATACCTGTGTTTCAAGTGTGTAGATAATCTTGACTAAGTAATATTAAAAATTTATAATTGCTCATTAAATATTTATCTAATATTAATTAATTTCGACCATACATAATTATCATATAGCTACAGTTAACAAGCAAGTCTACTTGAATAAATGTACATACCAGGAAGATACTCTTTTCATAAAATACTGCAGTTATTGGAGTCCATAGCTTGACATAAGGAGGGACTAGGCTGTGGAAACAAAGTCATTATTATACTTCAGCTTTATAACTTCCTTTACCACACTACATGAGCAACATTTTATGAATGGGCGTGGTATTTAAATAATTTAACCCCTTGAGCTTAAACAAAAAGCCCCCATACTATTTAGCTTAGCATGCATGTAATGTATTATAGAGTTACAGGGATTGGAAACTGTTTTTACATTGGATAATTCTTCACATACATTTCAGTTGAAAAATTGAAGTAGTTACTTTAATATTCCCTGCAAATGCCTTGTGTGTCTAAGCAAGGATATATGTATATAAACAGGAAGTACACAGGCTTCATTTTGTTGAATATAGCCACACACATAAGCAATAGTTGGGCCACAAACAAAGTGACGACTTCAAGCCTAAAGAGTTTTCTATTTACTCTATGCTCTGTGTTATATCTTACTATCCGGGAGTTACAAGGAGATTGTTTTCCACGCCCCTGATAAATCCTAATAAATAGAACAATAGAAATAGCCCACACAGTAGCTTTGAAACGAATGAGACCTTCTGGAACTGGATAATTAGACTCTAAAATTAGAGGGCAATAAATTTTAATTATTTTTTTTCAAAATTACCACTCAGACCTCAACCCTGACAATAACATTTAATATTTCAATACACTACGACAGCAATGCTTTAGTCTTTTCATAAGCAGCTTCATAGCTGCAAAAATCATTCAAAAGAGTGGATTTATCTTACCGCCAGTCTAGCCTGAAATCTTCCCTGCATTTTGGTAGGTGTGGCTTTACTCCATTTATAACTGTTAATTAAACACATAGGCGTGTCGCATCGATACGTGACCTAAAATGGCGGGTGGAGCGGTGTTCCATGTTTTAGGTTTTTTAGCTCTATTTCACGCTGTATATTACCGAGAGTTCCTGACAGTAGCAATAACAAGCTATAAATATGACGGACGTCAGAATGGCAATTGCACTGGAGTCAAATTAAGGGATTTCCTGGGAGAAGATGCTATCTTTGCTATGAGTGGTGTTTGTATTGCCATTGTCTGCCTGTACTCCGTTTATCTATTACGTTTGCTATACCGAGCTTTCTTTGGACAGCCTATTAACACGTTCGATCAACTTGAGAGAGACGTGGGTTATTTTGTCCCTCCTGGACGGAGCAAGAAGGATGTTGCTAACATGGTGAGACGAAGGAGGAGGGTGGGTGACATCCCCCCACCCTATCCTAATGGATGGTACGAGATAATGAGGTCAGATGCCCTGCCTGTTGGTGCATCTAAAGCAGTGAGTCTCCTTGGCCACCATTTTGCAGTATTCCGTAGAGAGAATGGTCATGTATCAATAATGGATGCGTATTGTCCCCACCTGGGTGCTAATCTAGGAGTGGGCGGGATGGTACGGGGGAACTGTATAGAGTGCCCCTTCCATGGATGGCAGTTTGATGGTGACACAGGTCAGTGTACCTCTATACCTTACGCAGAGAAGGTACCCGCATTTGCCAAGACTAAAGTATGGCCGTCGATTGAAGTCAATGGGTATATCTTCCTTTGGTTTGATGCTGAAGAAAGAGAGCCACTCTATTACCCTGAGAAAATCGAGGAAATCAAATCAGGTTCATGGGGTTACAAGGGATCCACTGTACATTACGTCAACTGTCACATTGAGGTGAAATTTATGATTTAAGTACTGATATGTATGAATTTTCATTATAATAATATTTGTCTCTCTCTTTCTCTCTCAGGATATTCCTGAAAATGGTGCCGATCTAGCCCATCTAAAGGCAGTTCATGAAACTGGAGTGCAAGCAGGAAGAAACGTCGATTACAACTTGTCAAGATGGCTGGGACGTATTATTACTCATCATTGGGAGGTATACTATGACCATATAAGGGAATATCCTGTAATACAATACTCCTTCCCATACATTAACTATATGTAGTGCGATTGGAAACCACTCCCTTCACCAAACGGCCATATTGGTTTAATGACTCTGTCAGTTGAAAACAGGTTGTTTGGACGATGGACAATTAAACCATTCAATCTCAAACTGGTTATATATCAGGTACAGTAACAGTAATGATTACGCTAAACATTTTTAGTCTGCTATCTGTTTGTATTCACTTGCTCATTTATTATTCATCTAAAATTAATTATCGTCCTTGCTTAAACATTATAAACTGGTGTAATTATTGTTAATGGCATGCATTCAACTCAGAGTGAATGGATTTTAGTAACTAGAACAAGGTTGAATGGGTCCCACATAGAATGAAGTCAAGTTGTCTTAAGTTAGATTTGGCATAGCATGTAATAATGCAACTAATAGAATACAGTTCAATGATTAGAGCTACTGTACTAATAATATTGGTTAGAATTCATGGTAAGATAATAATCTTGGTTTTTTTTTTCTTTTCCTTTCAGATTGGTCCGGCTTTAGTTCATTTAAATTTCGAATTTTTCCTTGGTAAAGGTGCATTTATCCAGACTATAGTCCCTGAGGAACCTCTCATGCAACGACTGACCCATCATGTATACTGTGACTGGTGGATACCAACGTTTATAGCACAGGGCATCCTATTACAGGGCGATGCCACACAGGTTGGCATGTTTTATTTTCAGTATTGCATAGCTCATGCATGGTTATCAACCATTATGAATTTTGTAAATTTAAGTTTTTTGAACATTTCATAAAAATGATAAAAAAACTTCATGTAGTCATATGTATGGATTTTTTTTTTCTTTAGATTGAGCGTGATGCTATTATTTGGGGTAACAAGACGTACGCCAGTAAGCCCATGCTGGTCCGTGAGGATAATCTCATCACTGCCCACAGGAGATGGTATCACCAGTTTTATAGCGAGAAGAGTAAGAAAATGAGTTTCAAGAAAGAAGATGAAGTGGAATGGTAGAATGGTTTTGAGCACATTTGTTGATTTTTTTTTAATGGACTAAATTTAGACATTATTGTTTTTTACCTTTTTTATGCTGTGCATGGCACTTTTTATTATTTTTATGAGCCACGCCTATTAAATGAAAAATTGAAAAATCTCCTGATCTTCCTACTTTCATTGACCTATCTACCTACGACGGATATGGAGTGGTGGCGGATTGCGTTCCTTCATGTAACTGGGCTACTGTCTGCTTACATATGTCTGCGCGGATCTGGTAGCTCGCACCAGCTGCTGTCTTTAAAGTCGATCGGTCAAGCAGCCCAGAACTTCACCGAAAATGCTTCCACGAAACACATGCTGGATGTTGTTCTGGATGCTGACATAGGCCTGCTTGCAGCATGGTCCCTGTTCGTGTTGGCATCAGTCTATGCAGTGTATCTCTCCTATATAGTATACAATGCTGTGTTTGGTAAGGCAAGGATCATTAATACACCTAATCACAGGGACGTGGGTTATCTGATCCCCCCTGGGCAGAGCAAGAGGGACATTGCTAACATGGTGAGGCGAAGGAGAAAGATGGGTGACATCCCCCCACCCTATCCTAATGGATGGTACGAGGTAATGAGGTCAGATGCTCTGCCTGTTGGTGCATCTAAAGCAGTGAGTCTCCTTGGCCACCATTTTGCAGTATTCCGTAGGGAGAATGGTCATGTATCTATAATGGATGCGTATTGTCCCCACCTGGGTGCTAATCTAGGAGTGGGCGGGATGGTACGGGGGAACTGTATAGAGTGCCCCTTCCATGGATGGCAGTTTGATGGTGACACGGGTCAGTGTACCTCTATACCTTACGCAGAGAAGGTACCCGCATTTGCCAAGACTAAAGTATGGCCGTGCGAAGAAGTCAATGGTGTCATATTCGTGTGGTATGACGTGGATGGAAAAGAGCCTCAGTTCTACCAGGAGAATCTACTAAAAGGAGAGAACAAGAATTGGATTTACAAGGGCTTTACGCATCACCTCATAAATGCACACTGCCAGGTTCATCAATTTACTACATATGTACTTAAACTAGCTCATAGTGTAATTAATGTGGTATCTATCAGGATATGGTGCATGAGCATGTAGTATAATTGATGATTAATGACTTTGATGATGAGTATGACAGTTATCGGTATTTATGTTTGATCATAACTTATTTGGATCATGTTTGCAATGTGTGTGTTAAATTTATATTTAGGATATTTCGGAAAATGCTGCTGATATTTCTCATCTCAAAGCCGTGCACGAAGTCGGAGTACAGAGTGGAAAGAAAGCGGATTACAAGAAAAGCAGGATTAGTAAGCTTCTGGTCCACGAATGGAAGGTACATATATCATACTAAGGAAGACAAGGCCATTAGTATAAAAGCTATCATAAAGTGTAAAGTGGATGTAATTATATACCATATACCCTTCATTGATATATCGAATGTGATATACTGAAGGCAGGTTTCATTGATATATCAATGGTAGTTTTCATTGATATATTGAATACATCCTTATACTGAATATAATGTTTCATTGATATATCAAATGTATATATCCTATTTATATCATCAGCCAATACGTATTGGAATCATCGATATGTACTAGCTAATGGTAATCAGCATGGGTTTTCAATTGTGGGCATTGAATAGAAGGAAGTGATACATTTTGCATTTTTGTGTTCTTTTAAGGTGTATTGTTGCCTTTTTATGCTTTTTACTTCGTTAACAAAATTAGTGATGTGAATTTATATCAAATGTGCAGGTGAATTGGGAACCCCTCCCATCTCCCAATGGCCACATAGGACGAATGAGAGTGACTTGTATCAACAAACTATTTGGAAAGTGGCCGTTGAGGTTCATGGATGTTGATGTCATTGCTGATCAGGTATATAATACAGGTGTAATTATGGAGTTTGAGTAAAATCCCAAAGACTATTATTTTCACTCCGATGGCTTTTTAAAAATCAGAGGGAAATTTTTCGTCCATTAAAATGATTTATTATACATGCATTACAAACTGAGTATATATATCGTTTCCGTTAAACCAAGTTTAATTGTTGTTGTTGATGTACGTATTTCTAATTAAAGGTAACTATGTTTCTAAGCATTGTGTTAGTGTTTATGAATCAATTCCTCTGTTCAAATGTGACCTACTTGACCTAACAAAGCTATAGTTATTAATAATTTTCATTATGCATTAATGATTCAACCCTCCCGGTCCTGGCCCCACCCCCTCTATAGATTGGACCCTCTATTGTCCACCTGAAGTTCGATCTGTTCCTCGGTAAAGGTTGCTGGATCCACACTACAGTACCTGAGGAGCCATTGCTGCAGAGAATGACTCATTACCTATACTGTGATTGGTGGATACCTACGTTCCTGGCCAATTGGATACTCCTCAGTGGAGAGGCTGTGCAGGTGGGTTATAACTAAATACGATTTGGTACCGGTTTATAATTTCGTGATTCTTTTTTTTCTTAGATTGAACGTGATGCCTTGATTTGGGACAATAAAACATATGCATCTAAGCCAATGTTGATCAAGGAAGACAGCTTGATCGCTGCTCATCGGAGGTGGTTTTCACAGTTCTATTCTAAAAATAGTGTCAGAGTTACATCATCCATAATGGCTAATAATAATAGTAATGATTGGTAGATTATGCTAATAATTATAATATCAGTAGTATGCAAACTGTGCTCGAACTTTATTAATTTTACACCAATTATTTTATTCTTTCTTTTAAAAAAAAAAAAATTAAAACTGTAGATAAAAATAAACTGTGATTTTGATTTTACAGTTTTAATGGTGGTAATAATTCGGTTTTTGCAGTGGAAGGATTCTTCACTGGTCGTTTCGGTACAATATTCAGATCTCCAGGTTGATATGAGACACTACCATTCATCAATAATATAACACAGTTATTAATAATAGTATTAATAACTAACTAACCCTCCAATCAACGATGCCGAGCTTGCCCCTCTGCTGTGAGGAGCTTTGAGTAGCAATTCCATGAGTGTTGACAGTAATTCATCAGTCGTCAGGCCCTGAGGTTCCTACAGCATATAAAACACAGCTATAAAAGCACACGTACTTTAAATATACACTAATCCTCTGCCCCTATCTTTGTCCCGCCCATTCCGCCGTAGTTCTGAGATATATTGTACATGTACGTATATGTTAACTCTTACCCTAACGTATGCATGTCAACTCTTATCCTAATGTATGTACATGTATATGTCAACTCTTACCCTAATGTATGTCTTAATTGTGCTAGTGGTTCTCATTAATAGCGATTTCAGTGACTCCAATTCATCCTTGGTCTTAGCATACTCTTCCTGAAGTCTCTTGTACTCGGAGGATTTCGACTTTAACGCCGTTTTAAACTCCTATAGCAGGGAAATAAATTAATCATTATAAAACCACACCCACTTAATAATCCTTCACAATACAATAAATTAGCTACCTCTGCTTGTTGAACTGCTTTAGCAAATGCTTGCTTTCTTTCATTTAAGTCTTTCTCGGTAGTTTCAAACTTCTCCTTAAACCCCTGGGAACTTCTGAGATGTTCTTCGAGATCTTTAATTCTGTCCTTCATCATAACTAGTATCTACAATCAGTAATAATATTAACTACTTCAATTCCTGTCTCATGTTCATTATATCTTTTGTGACATATTGCAAACTTACCTTTTGATTGCTCACATTCTTTCTGGTCATGTCTCTCTCGTTAGCTTCCATCATTTCAAGCTGCAGCATAAGGTCTCGTTCCCGTTGTTTCAATTTCTCGTTCTCCCTAATCAATTCAGCTGTTTTGTCGGACATCCTGTGAAGTTGTTGTGTAACTGATATGTTCTCCTGTATTGTGCGTTTGGTTGTGTCAGCCATTTGCAGATCTGATACTTTACGGAACTCAGACGCAACGGAGTTCACTTTCATCACCATTTCTTTACGCAATCTGGCAAAAAATCATAATGGAATTGATAAAAAAAAACCAAAGAATGAGCTAAATTACATACTTGTATATATAAGCCAATGTGATATATACACTCCATAATTATTATATAATAATAATATGCCGTTTACCTGTCCTTGTCTAGTACAGCCTGCTTTTCCAGCTGATATAACTTTTCTTCGAATTCCATTTTTTGCTTTTTCATCTGTCTTTCCTTTTCTGCCAGTTCACCCTCAATTCTGTACATAAACATAGGATATGTATATATCTATATTACCGTATAAGTGGTTTTAATCGCGGACTACAAATTTCGCTATTTTCGCGAGTTTGAGGGCTGTTCGTGAAAAAAATATCCGTGAAAATTCATTTCTTTCCCAATCATCACACAATGATTATGCAAATGCACGAGTGCACGTGCAATCGTTAGTATTATTAGTATTATTTCGGGGGTGTGGCCTTTCATTCTTGAACTTTTCGTGAAATCAACAACCTCGAAAATCTTGAGAAGTGCAATTCGTGAAATATAATTCTCGCGATAAAAACCACTTATACGGTACTGTATGTCTATACACATAAATACTATACTATTCATACTGTATGAGAGCTATACTACTGCAGAATACAGTATAAAGTCTAAACAGTAATACAAGCTATCCTATTATAAACCATGTATATATCAGTATAATAATACACTATGTACTACAAGTACTTGTAGCCAGAATTACTGTAAAAACGGCGGTAAAATAGTATTGCATAACTGAAAGGAACCTTTCTTTGTTCAGTTTGAACTCTTCCAAGGAATCAAGCGTTCCATGTAGCACTGTATTCTCTGCGACCAGCTGATCAAGTCTATCCTGTGCCTCTTCTTTAATGAGGGCCATCTCTTTGGTTAGCTTGTCCACTTCCACTTGACGTTCGCTCTTTTCAACACTCAACTGATCCTCCAGTTCTAAACATCTCTCCGTCTGTTCTTGCATTTTCTTCTTCAGCAATGAGATAATGTGCTCCTGGTCTTCAACTTGCTGTGTCAGCTTCTTCTGCAAGTCCTCATTGGTGACAGTCAGAGTGTCACATTTAGCCTGGTATCTTGTCACTCTCTGCTCTAAATCACGAATCTAAATGGAGGCAATCATGATACTCCAGTCAATTAATACAGAACTTATCATTGATTTGCTCATGTTCACATGACACAAGTTATCTTACTTGGATAAGATAAAACTCCCTGGAGCTCTCATCGAGCGGTTCTTCTTCTATTTTTGGTGGCGGGGGAGCATCTTTCTTCTTTCCTCCTTTATCTTTTCCCTTTCCTTTACCTTTCTTTTTTCCTTTCTTTCCCATTTTGGAGTGTGGACAAGTTCACAAGTGTCGGTAACTATGGAAACACAAGCCACGCCCACAAAATGGCTGCAAAAGGTGACCCAATACAACTGATGAATCCATTTATTCTATAATTTTCATTTCAACAGGAAAAAAGTCATCGAATTCCAAGAGTAAATTAAAGATTGAAGTTTTTGTAGCCGTTATTCTCATACTTGCTTTGGGTCAGGCTACAAGATTAGTCAATCACGGGAGGAACGATGGAAGCAGTCAGCATGTTCCACCATCTTGGCTCATTGTGCTCCTCCAATTGTCATTACCAGCCAGTATCTCCTTATATGGAGTTAGGAAAGGCTCACTGGATATTACTGGGGGTATTCTAGCATTGTTTATCGGTGCAGTTCACAGTATTGCCAGCTGCACAACTGCCTTCTCGCTAATCGCATTCTTCATTCTTGGATCGCGGGCATCAAAATGGAAACTTGATATCAAACAACAGTTTGAATCAGTTGAAGATTCAGGTATGCATTAATTGTATAGATTTATACATTACGTGAGAGCATGTGTATAATCTAGTACTCCTATGATTGGTTCATGCAGGTCCAAGGAGGAATTGGAAGCAAGTGTTCTGCAATGGTATTGTGTCTAGTGTTGCCTGTATAGTATATCTACTAACTGATAATCGTTTCAAGAAGTGTTCAGCTCTATTAGTTTCACTGTCTTCGTTGTCTTGTTGCTGTGGCGATACGTTGGCATCTGAAATAGGGTCTATTATGGGCGGAGCTAATCCAAGACTGATTACTACCTTTCAGCGTGTCCCTCGTGGTACCAATGGGGGTGTGTCAATCGCTGGTACACTGGCTAGTGTATTGGGTGGTCTATTTATAGGTATGGTTTATTACATCACTCAGCTATGGACGCTGAGTTACATTAATATTCCTCCAACACTTATCATTATTACTGGCCTCTTTGGCGGACTATTTGGCTCCTTATTGGATTCGTTGCTAGGGGCAACGCTGCAGTATAGTGGCTATGATTTGAAGTCGGGAAAGATTTCCCATACTCCACAATCAAATTACAGACACATCAGTGGTAGAGATATTCTAACAAATAACACGGTCAACCTTCTGTCTTCATTACTAACAGGATTAGCAGTACCTTATTTACTTCTTTATATATTTCATTAACAGAATTTTAATTTTTTTTATAAGAAGTAATTTGTGATTTTGTGGTTTACAAAGAAAAAAAGTTAATATTTTTTTTCTATTGATGTAAAATAGATTGCACTGATTGGTCGCTGACGTCAATGGGAGTTTCTCCATTGTTATCTTTCTTTGTTCTGTCTGCTCCTTTACTTAACAGCAGTTCAATGGCATCTTTATGGCCACAAAATGAAGCTAGTCAAAAAAAAATGAGAACAAAAAAAAAAACGAAATATAAAAGCACTTATATCATTAGTTAAAGTGTACACTGAATCATATACATTACGCAGCACAGTTTACCATAATGTAATGGAGTTTGGCCGTCGGAATCTTGCAACTCTAAATCAGCTCCGTTGGCTATTAGGAAAGCTATGACATCCGTATTACCTCGGTCACAAGCCCAATGTAACAATGACATACCCTGTAATAATACTATAAGTATAATATTGTTATACTAATATATGTACTGACCACATGCAGGAAGTGTAACAACACCTTAAGTATGATAACATGTACACACAGGGAATGAATGATACCTCACTGTCTTTATGATTAATGTCTTCATTGTCCGCTAAACAGCTCTTTACTTGATCAAGATGTCCTTCTTTACACCAGTCAAACACATTCTTCTCGTTGTCTGGTATAACTTCATCCTCTATTGCTAGTGTGCTAACTACAGGGCCTCCTGTACCACTCCCCCCAGCACTAGTACCTGCTGCAGTACC
>JAYJLX010069713.1:0-48248 GCA_036873525.1 Chalinula nematifera
CCCCCGCCCCCCCCCCCCCCCCCCCCCCCCCCCCTCCCCCTCACTATGTGGCTTGGAATAAATGCTGTGATTACCGTGTTCATATTGTATTGTAGTGTGATCTTGAGCGTAATAGGGAAATCAATAAGGGAGAGGGTGAGTTGCAAGCCAGAGAATGGCATTGCCCATTCTTTGAGACTTCGGCCAAGGAACGAATTAATATCGATGAAACATTCCACGAATTGGTCAGACGGATGAAGCGGTCATCAGCATCCCTTTCCGGTGATAAGAAAAAGGCCAAAAAAGATGGCGGAGGTAAATGTGTGATGATGTAGAAAGAGAGAAATAAAGGGAAAGGAATTAGAAATAATTTCAAAATAATAATTCCTGGAAATACTTCGTTGTATAAAACAGTCAAAATTAAATTTCTTTTTTTTGTACTAATTTTTTTTTTTTTTCACTTGTTTTCGTGTTCAGTAATGTTTGATGAGTTTGAGTTATTAATTTTTTGTTTCTCATTAATATAACTATTATTACCTCAAGTGTATCATACTTGTGTAATCCATTATAAGCTATTATTGGTTATTGTTGTTATAATCTATCACATGGTCTACTAATTAGTGTAATGCAGTTTCTGTGTAATATTATTTATTTTTCTGATTTGCGAAATCTATTAAATTCTTTTACGTCAAGATGGAGTGAATAATTAATTATGGGTGGAGCATGTTACCCAGTGGGGGAGTGGCTGAGAATGCAAGGCATGCACATTATTATGTCCTTGTAAATTTAATGGAGAAAACAAAAAAAAAACAGCTACAGTAAACTATACTACAGCATATCTAAATCCACAAAACGGCAGATATATATCTAATTAATTAATCCAGCTGTAAACTATATTATCAATGCTTTCTCCATTCAGTTCAGTTTGCTACAGTTCCGTATGTACTCATTATAGTTCAATATTTTGTCATTAGCTGGCTGTGATAGTCCACTGCTTTACAAGAGCAGCTGTTATCATTGCTATTGGCAATCCCTCCACTAGCCTGGTAAGCCAGTAGTGACTGGCAATGGAGTGACCCATTACAATCACACGCTGCGCACTCCCCCCAAAGCAGCTTCTCATCCGTTTTGGCGAGAGTGAACGATGTTGATAGAGCATTTATTATGTTCTTTTGTTCCCACTGTATAAGAGAAAAATATACCGGGCAACACTCATGCATATGTATAATAGCATACATGTATATATACTAGTGCAATATAACACTTATACACCAGTATATATTCTAGTCTTGGAACCCTTGCCCATTAGCTTCAAGTAGCAGTGGTCAACTGGATAGCTATGGTGGATAAGTGCTGGGATGCAGCCATGCATGCATGGTGTTCAAAAAATATCAAGTGATCTAATTGGGCTGGTATACTATATAGATGCAGTCTATATGAGTTGAGAGCAAATGCTTCACGCACAAATTACCATTACAGAACTCACATGCGAAAGGGGATATCCCAATCTATACATTCATCGCTGCATGCATATATACTGGTAAGGGCTTTAACTTACAGAACAATCGTCAAACAAATTGCATCGACTTTGCCAATAAGCGTTTATTTTCACATTCAATCCTTCAGAACCATGGAGTACACCAAAACAAGCACTAGCATCTGCTTTAGGAGACTTATCACATAAACCAACCGAGGCTTTGGGTTTAAAATAGTATCCGATATTTCCAGAAATGTCCAGTCCAATTTTAAAAACAAGCTATATAAAAAGAAATTAATAGAGTATCATTGAAATAGATATATGCTATAATTCGCATAATACCATACCAATATTTCAGTTTCAGCTCCTCCA
Organism: Chalinula nematifera; assembly: GCA_036873525.1. NCBI lineage: Eukaryota > Metazoa > Porifera > Demospongiae > Haplosclerida > Chalinidae > Chalinula > Chalinula nematifera. Next base: position 1,829 of record JAYJLX010069713.1, read on the forward strand.
GTGATAACGACCAATGGCCGAATGCTGACTTCACTAGTAGCCCCGCTAGCTGTCATCCCAACTTTTAGGCTTGCATCCAATTTAATCTCAGCTGTGATTTTAAAGCTCAACGTACCAACAAATATGAACATACTGTACGAGAATTTAAAAAAAGGTTGCGAGAGGAAGTTTTCAGACCATGTCTTGGAGTAAGGTAGGCTCACAGTATCTGCAACTGTAGCAAGTCGAGGGGTGTACGTTGTACCCAGTACTTTAACATATTGTCTAGCTAATGCTTCTTTTCCTAAGTTATATTGGTTCAGGTATTCTGCATCAACAGCCTCATAGGTCCGTCCAAAGCAGTATACCTTAAATATTCCTTTACCATATACTTTAAACCCTGTGGACCCAACACCACCGAAACCTCCCACGGCAAGTGATGCATGCATCTTGGTTGGACCAATTCGTTCTCCCCATAGAAGTGCTTTATTATACGGATATGTTTTCTTATCACTTGCTCGTGAGCTTGAACTGGCAACTAAGTCATACTCAGGCTCAGCAGTACTAGCCCAGTCAGATGTATATGAACGCTTCCTCAGTGATCGTTTGGTAGCATTAGAGTAGAGCATTGACATCTCATTCAAGAGCTGAGTGGCATAATCTGTTCGAAGTGTCTTCAAATACTTTGCTGTGGCATTGTATAAAGTCATATCATGGAAGTCAATGGTTGCGTTGGCCAGACTCATCAACAGCTCCTTGTCTGTATCTTCATCTTCAGCTTGATCGGGTGATACAGGGTAATATAAATACGATTCATACGGGAACCGAAGGGTCTCGCTGATTGCCAGTGCTATTTCAATTGGAACCATATCATCATTAATAAGGTTAGTGAATGCCATTTGAACTCTTTTATCTGTTGATACAGTCCTGAGGGCATCTATTGCTGTCAGCTGTACATCCAGGTTGTTAGCATTATCCAGTATCAATGGTGTTAGGTATGGAATGATCAGTTTAGAGCCTGTGTTACCGAGAGCATGGATGAAATATATCATTGTTTCGGTATCGTTTATAATCCCTTGATCCTCTATTAGTTGGACGATAATATTAACTACTTCGTGTTCCACGTTCCTGTGTCGTCCCAGGGTTGCCAGTGACAGTAACAGCTGATCATCGTTCATCATGTTAGCCAGTACGTAGTCTTTATAATTGGATAGAGTAGAGTGGTGTATCGAATCAAGGAGTGTGAATGCCATGATTATACTGTCATATTCTTCATCCATTGACTGTTTCATCCTAAGGGATCTCATCAGGGCCTTAGACAAAATATACTATTAAACACATAAACATTTGACTATAGTAATATACCTGTTGAGCTGGAATACTTCCTTCAGAGCTTAGTAAGTTATAGATCATCAATCGAAGGTTAACACTGTGGTCAGATTGATCCATTGATGCCTAATTGTACATTGGTATAATTACAGTATTTTATCCCATATTAGTAGTATGTACTATACCCTATGCAATTCATTGAGTACTGTTTCAAGTTTTGGCTTCCTCCCACCCTGAGCCCCATGTTTTGATTCCAATTGGAGTATTTGTCTCCATTTCAAGAGGGCGTGATCTGTTGTTTATAATTTATCAATATTAAACTGTTACAATAATTATTACTATAATTAGCTAACCTTCATCCTGACTTGAAGTGTCTCTGACGGATCGCTTAGCAATATCAAACAAATCCAGCAATTCGTTGTATAATTCATTCATCTCCTGTAGATCACGCCCACCTACAATTATAGTCTACAGTATAATGCATGTGTATAGTACATAAAGAAACCTATACGTTCATCAATCCTGGCCATCAACCCATCCTTTACTGGTTCACAACAGTGGCATAGTCCAGGGAGTAGTACTCCATCATGAACGCGGACAAGCACTTAATCTTTTTGAGAACGAATGTTGCTTTTGTTTCAATGTCTGGTATGTCTTCATCATTTTTCATTGATCTTTCTTCCCATTTATCCTCCTCAAATAATGAAGTGTGTGAGATCCCTTGAGATTCCTTGATTATGTTTTTGTTATCGACTGTAATGTCTTCTACAGTATTGTGCTCAATCATTTGCTTTACGTCATTAACATTCCCTCCATCGGGGTATTTTATTACATCGCCACTGCTAATCGTCTTATGCTCAACAGTTAAACTATCCGGTAACTTTTTATAGCTATATCATTACCATCATAGAGGTGTAACAACAGAACCAATTAATTAATTAATTTAGGCTCATTAAAATACCTGTAATGGGCTGTGTGGGTTGATACAGAGTCCTCTTCTTTATGTTCTAATGTCCCTGCAAAGTTAGCCTGTAGAGCTGAAACAACGCCCTTCTTCAAGTTGGCCACATCTATATGCTTTCCTCTGGTGGGTATTCAGTCTGCAGCACTTTGCCATTATTGTCCCGAACAAAGCAAAACGACGTCCTATTGATTATCGAATCTTTACCCTCAAACTTGATTTCCTTAATCAGCTTCCTAAACACAAACCATCAGCATAGATAGATATGAATCGAGATCTATATATGCATGTATGCCTTGTGCTCACTTTGTGCCGGCATTACTGGGCTTGATATCAAAGTACTTCACAGTGGCATCTCCAAAAGTAATACAGTAGTATTTTGCATCAACTTTTTTGAATGTTCCAACTGTGCGCAATCAAATGGTTATAATGATCAATGGCAGGTATATGTGTTTAAACGAGGATTTACCATTTTGACAATGTAAGGTAACCTCTGTCTTGAACTCTATTTCCTCCTTAGCTTCACGATTATGCACTAGTCCGGTAGTAGTATAAGCATAGATACATGCCCTTTCATCCACCTATAAAGGTATAAAGGGTATAGTATATGCACACTATATGATTCATAGATTCCTGCATGGTATGCACTACAATTATACTAACCTTACAATCTCCTGTTTTGATAAATTTATTTTCTGCTTTGATGAGTGTAATAAGTATTCCATACAGGATTGCTAAAAGAAACCGCTTCTCCATCTCGGATCATATATGAATTCACTACTAGTACTAGTTGTATGAACCGTCTGATTGATGAAACAGTATAGCTGCTATATGATTTGCCTATAATTATTGTTTGTACTCGCTCGCATGCATAATATATACACACTGCCACACCACATGCAGTTCGGCTGGCTACGATGGACCTGCTGAGGCTCCTTAATAGTCTGGCAATAAGTACTGCATAAATTATGATTCAAGTTTTGTCCATTCATCAGATCAAGTACAATACTGCAGTTATGGCTATCAATACAAAGTGCCGATTGACTCAGGGTTTGATTCATGCACATGCCAATGCATGCAAGCATACATTGAGAGTAGATATAGATATATAAAAACGAAGTAAAATTTTTCAGGAAGTATAATACCGTTTCCTGAAAAATTTTACTTCGTTTTATATATCATTAGTAATACAAACTTCCTTATCATTATATACTTGAATCCACCCACTGCATCATCGCATGCATAGCATATTACATTAATAGCACACATGAGATTTACCTGGTATACTGCTAGTAGCTGGTTGGAGTGCCTATGATATACTAATGAAAGCACTTTAGTGTACAGGATATTGTGAGTGTGTGTTTCTGCTTCACCCTGCAGCTATAGGTTATCATATCTCAATTGACCGCTCCACCTAAAGTTATTTCCTTTTTTTTAGGTATACCTCCGCTTTGTCTTCCTAGTGTATAGGAAGACAAAGGAGGTATACCCTAAAAAAAACAAGGAAATAATAACTTTAGGTGGGGTCAATTGATATGATAACCTAGCTGCAGGGTGAAGCAGAAATACACACTCACAATATGCTGTACACTATAGTGCTTTCATTAGTATATCATAGGCACTCCAACCAGCTACTATAGCAGTATATATACCAGGCACAGTGCTAGTAATGTAATATGCTATGATAAGGAAGTTTGTATCAGTGTGTATACGGTAGTCTGCTGCATGATTAATGTTTCAGTATAGCTAGTTAATTACCAGTGAAGCCCTCAAGGCCGAGTATTTCTCATTTGTGTAATTATAAATTACTAATAATGCTTGTATGCATGATTGCATGTACTACAACTATAGTTTACATTCCTGGTCAATTGTCTACAATGCAATTAGTGTGCAATCTCACTCTATAGTAACATACCATGGTAACCTCAATAACCATACCTCGTATACCGATACCAGCAGCTTCATGCTTATAGTAACCATATTGAAACCTTGTAAGCAGTATCACTGATAAGTGCTTTAGATTATACTGTTTTCTGGGAAGTTTTCCAAATAAAAAACCTCAAATAGTGCCGGCAATTTGATTGGTCATGCAGTTACAAAGACAAGGTATAGTTCTAATAGGCCTGGTTCATGCATCAATCAACTTTCTCCATGTTAATTTCATATAACCTTCTGTTATGTCTATAGGACAGGAAATGTGTATACCATGCATGCAGTTTGTCATATACTATATGATACATTCATGCCCCTTGTCATGGCTTGTCATGGCTGCTGTTAGACTGAGGATTACTGTATTTTCAATTCCTTACTGCGGCATCAATGATGAACCGGCATTCAATCATCACGCTGCATGGGATGCACGCAAGCATAGTGCTCTTCAGATTAGTGCATGCTCGTGTTCATAAACATGTTGGCTACACTGTTCAGAAGTGCACATCATTCATTCAGTGTATTGTGTCCATTGCTCAGTATACAGTATGGAGTTTAGGGGGGTGTGGCTGAAAATGGAACCTTGTTGCATTATTGTTCTGAAATAATTTTTTAATTGTCAATGGAGAAAACTGAACTGAATAAAACTACTACAAAATGATCTAAATCTCTACAAAAATGAAAGTTCTATAATATTTTAATCCAGTTATAAACTATACAGGTTGTCTTCTCCATTCAGTTAGCAAAGCGGTTCAGTAGTCCGCGATCATTAGCCTGCTGGGGTAATTCACCACACTGCAAGAGCAGCTGTTACCATTGGCACTGGCAGTCCCTCTACTAGCCTGGTAAGCAAGCAATGACTGGCAGAAGCTATGGAGTAATCCATTACAAGTACACGCCAGGCACTTCCCCCAAAGCATCTTCTCACTTATTCGGGCTAGAGTGAATGACGTCGATAGGGCAGACACTTTGTTCCTTGAATTCCACTGCATGTATAAGAGAAGTATTACATTCATTAAATATCTTACCACCATGTATAATTATATCAAATATTATGATGTATAGTATATTATCTTACAGAGCAACTGCTCCACCAACTGCATCTACGTTGCCAATATGCAGTTATCCGTATTGTCAATCCTTTGGAGCCATGGAATATACCAAAGCATGCACTAGCATCTGCTTTAGGAGACTTATCACATAAACCAACCGAGGCTTTGGGTTTAATGTAGTAACCCATATTTCCAGAAACCTCCAATCCAATTCTAAAAACAAGCTATAATAGAAAATAATCTATAGCTCACATTATTTTCAATATGCATGGCAATATCTTATACCAATAACTCTGCTTGAGCTCCTCCAGTGATTGTGATTGACGGTCGAACTATCACCTCACCAGTAGCCCCGCTAGTTGTCATCCCAACCTTTAACGTAGCATCCAGATTAATCGTAGCCTTGACAGTAAAGGTCAACGTGCCAACGTATATGAACATGCTATACCTGAATTCAAAGAACTTAAGAGAGAGGAAGTTTTTGGACCATGATTTGGAGTAAGGTAGGCTAACACCTGCAGCTGTAGCAAGTCGAGGGGTGTATGTTGTACCCAATAATTTAACATATTGCCTAGCAGTGGCTTGCCTACTTACAAATTTATACTGGTTCAGGTATTCGGCATCAAAAGCAGTATATGTCTTTCCAAAACAGTACAATTGGAATTTACCCTTAGCAAATACTTTATATCCTGTGAACCCGACACCACCAAAACCTCCCACAGCCAGCTTTGCGTGTATTTTGGATGGACCGATTTGTTTTCCCCAGAGGAGTGCTTTATTATACGGATATGTTTTCTTATCACTTGCTCGTGAGCTTGGACTGGCAACTAAATTATATGCAGACTCAGCCCTACTAGCCCAATCGGATGTATACGAACGCTTCCTCAGTGATCGTTTTGTAGCATTAGAATACAGCATTGACATCTCATTCAAGAGCTGAGTGGCATAATCTGTTCGAAGTGTCTTCAAATACTTTGCTGTGGCATTGTATAAAGTCATATCATGGAAGTCAATGGTTGCGTTGGCCAGACTCATCAACAGCTCCTTCTCTGTATCTTCATCTTCAGCTTGATCTGGTGCTACGGGATAATATAAATACGATTCATACGGGAACCGAAGGGTCTCGCTGATTGCCAGTGCTATTTCAACTGGAACCATATCGTCATTAATAAGGTTAGTGAACGCCATTTGAACTCTTTTATCTGTTGATACAGTCCTGAGGGCATCTATTGCTGTCAACTGTACATCCAGGTTGTTAGCATTATCCAGTATCAATGGTGTTAGGTATGGAATGATCAGTTTAGAGCCTGTGTTACCGAGAGCATGGATGAAATATATCATTGTTTCGGTATCGTTTATAATCCCTTGATCCTCTATTAGTTGGACGATAATATTAACTACTTCGTGTTCCACGTTCCTGTGTCGTCCCAGGGTTGCCAGTGACAGTAACAGCTGATCATCGTTCATCATGTTAGCCAGTACGTAGTCTTTATAATTGGATAGAGTAGAGTGGTGTATCGAATCAAGGAGTGTGAATGCCATGATTATACTGTCGTATTCCTCATCCATTGACTGTCTCATCCTAAGGGATCTCATCAGGGCCTTAGACAAAATAATACTATTAAACAGATAATTGCACTTGACTATAACAATACCTGCTGAGCTGGAATACTTCCTTCAGAGCTTAGTAAGTTATAGATCATCGATCGAAGGTTAACACTGTGGTCAGATTGATCCATTGATGCCTAATTGTACATTGGTATATATAATAACAGTATTTTATTTCATATCAGCAGTATATGTACTATATACCCTATGCAATTCATTGAGTACTGTTTCAAGTTTTGGCTTCCTGCCGCCCTGAGCCCCATGTTTCGATTCCAGGTGGAGCATTTGTCTCCATTTCATGATGGCATGATCTGTTGATTACAATAGTGCTCATCAATAATTATTACAACCATGCATGATTATAAACTGCGGACTGACTTGCATCATGACTTGTAGTGTCTCTAACAGATCGCTTAGCAATATAACTTAAATCAGATAGTTCATCGTCTAACTTCTCCATCTCATAAAGATCACGCTCACCTATCAGCATGTATATGGGAGGGTACATATTATATATAATATAGTACTACAGTCAAATAGTGTGCTAATATAAACCATGATAATACATATATGCCGGATATACATGTACATGACAAAAAATATACGTATACAAAAAAAATACAAAAGAATTTAATGACTTCATATTATGCACAGTATATGTCTCTATTCAGTGAAACATATTGTATCCAACAAATTGCCGTGTGCAACAAGTTACATAGTGTATGGGTGTGCATGGTTTATAATAACATACGGTTATCAATCCTGGCCATCAGCCCATCCATAACCGGTTCACTTTCCCATTCCACAGTAGCATAGTCCTCAGAGTAGTAGTCTAGCATGTACGAAGACAAGCACCTGATCTTTTTAAGAGAAAATGTTGTCCTTGATTCAATGGGTGGTATGTCTTCATCATCTTTAATTGGTTTTTCTTCCTGTGGATCCTCCTTGGATAACGAGGTATGCGAGGTACCCTTGGATTCGGTAATGATGTTCTTGTCATCAACAGTGATGTCTTCTTCGATGTCATGCTCAACGCTTTTCTTATCAACTTTCCCAGAGTAGCTTGATATATCATTGCTGCTAATCTTCTTGTGCTCAACAGTTTCACTACCTTTCTTTTCATAACTATAGTATTATAGCATATAGAGGTAATGAAGGTATATTAAATTAATTTGAATATTAACTATAATGGCTCATTAAAATACCTGTAATGAGATGTGTGGGTTGATTCTGAGTCCTGTTCCTTACGCGTTGGTGTCTTTGCAAAGTTGGCCTGTAGAGCTGAAACAATGCTCTTCTTAAAGTTAACCATTTCTGTTGATTCGGTAGACGGGTAAATTGTCTTCAAGATTTGGCCATTTAAGTCTCGAATGAAGCAAAAATTTCCACTGATAGCTTTGGCATCTTTATCCTTAAAACTAAATTCATCCTTCGTTGTTCTAAAGTAAAATAGACAGAATTGAGTGCATTGAGTATTAGATTAGCTTACTTTGTGCCATCACTGGTTTTGATGTCAGAGTACTTCACTGAGGCGTCTTGGAGTGTGATACAATAGTATTTTGCCTTAGCATTGTTAAATGTTCCAACTATAGTATCAATGAATCAAGAATAATAATGTAATGTTACTACACCCAGATGTCCTATACGTTCATCATTACCACTTTGACATTGCAGGGTGACCTTTGACTTTAACTCTATTTCCTCTACAGCTTTCTTATTGTGCATATTTCCAGTTGCATCATAGTTGTACTCACATACTCTTTCAGCTGCCTAATTAATATAATTATACAGGGAGTTGACCATAGTATACTTGTATAATGGTATATACTAACCTCACAATCTCCTGTTTTGACGAATTTACCAGCTGATTCACTGATAAGTGTAACAGCTATTCCATATAGTACTGCCAACCAGAGCCTCTTCTCCATGATGAATGCAGTTGAGTAATAACTCTGACTGGACTCGTTTGTCTAATGTGGGACTTATACTGTTTCGATCGATTGCTTAAATTGTTACCAGTTTAAGCAGTGAAATACAACTTTTTTTGGGGCCCCTTAAATAGTTTTGGAGTCTTCGACTAGCTGCAATTTGCTGGTTTCAGTATCATTGATATCTTATGTTGGTCCATCACACACTGATTACCGGCCGGTATCAGATACTAAAACAGGTAGCAACAGATAATCATGACATTGACCAAACATTCGTTGATGGTATCACTTTCGCTATAGTTTACATGATAACTTAGTTTCACTTAATTAGGTCGTATCTGGCTGCAGTGATAAGGGACTATCGTTTACTGAAATCAATTGGTGTCAGATTCAATATAACAATGTATAGCGATGGATACTGCATAAATGATTGTAGCCAAGATAAACCACTGCTGGATTCAGTTTACCATTACTACCGGGTACCGAGATCATATAACGTATAAAGATCTACTGATGAGATATATTCTAAGAATTCTCATAGGATTCAATCCCTTCCCAGTTCCCACTGACCTATCTATATCAGCAGTCTAGCTAGGCTACATTATTCATTAAGTTTAACTAACTTAATTGTAACTTCCGCATATTTAAAGCTTATCAGTTAGTCTAATGACGTGACAATCCTTGTTCCGGTTTGCGAATTGCAAAAATCAATGGCCTTCGCTTTCTTTGTTGTCGTAGTTGCGTTAGCCGGAGTTGTCTGTAATGTCGATGCCAGTATCTTTACCCTAAGACAACATGCCGACGAAGCAAAGGTAATATATGCTGGTACAAGATAACTAAACGCGGGGATCATCATGTAGAGTGTGTGTACTACGTAGTCTATTATGGCATTGTTTGCATCTGTTTTATTTTTATATAGAAAGACGAGTATTTCTGTACAAGTGTTCCTTTACCTCCTGAAGAAGGGTACATCAGTAAGTTTTACATTTGTATTATTGTTGAATAATGGCCGATCAAGTAGATTGATCAGTCTCACCCATACCATCCATAGCATACCCTTTCAACAAGGTGTCAATATTATATGATTTCCTCATTACAGTTGGATATCAACCTCAAATGAAAGCTAGTGTTGTACATCATATGATACTATTTGGATGTACAGGGGGCGTGGCTAAAGAGCGTACATGGTACGTGGGTGTGACCCTATTATTATAGCAATTATAGGCCCTCTATTAATAGCCATTACTTTTATATAGGAGATGTGACAGAGGAAATGTGTGTTCTCAGGGGGAAGAGCAGATACTCTATGCTTGGGCACTACAGGCTGATGGATTACAACTACCCAATGGTTACTATATATACTAGTGATAATTATTATTGCTTGGTTGCCAGTGTTATTATTAATGTTGTTACTTCAGATGTTGGTTTCAAAGTTGGAGGAAACGATGGCATCAGGCATGTATCAATGGAAATACACTACCACGACAAACCGACTTCTAGTGAAGGTACGTATGTTTATACTGTAACTGAAAATAACCAAACAGTATTGTTTACAATAATCATACGTATCATTGTTTGTAATCACTGTCGTGTATAGATGATCCTATTCTTGAGTTGTCGTATACCAATGTTAAACAGAGATATGTGGCTGGTATATTTTTGGTTGGAGCAGCACCATATGAAGGATTACCACCTGGAATAAACAGTAAACCCCATATGTCAACGCATAATGACTCTTTATGCTTCACTTCCTTTCTTTCTTCTCTCTCATTTACTCTCGTTCTCTCTTAGATTATACTTTAGATGCTGCGTGTATTTTTAAAGGCCCTAACCCTCTTCATCCCTTTGCCTTCAGGACGCATACTCACACCCATGGTTACTATAATTATACAATAATAACAATATTAATTATTAATTAATTAATTATCGATCGTCCACAGGAACTGCCATGTATGGATATACCATACATAAATCAGGCGATTGGCAATTGATAGGATCACGTAATCCTCAAGATCCACAGGTAAGTATATCTATGTGTAGTAATGTCCATGCATTAGGTAAACTATTTGTTTATTTTGTAGACATTCTACCCAGTCAAGGATGATAGTATTGTAGTCAATGTTGGCGATGTACTGGCTGCAAGGACATACTACAATACGACTAGTGAAGGGGAATATGTTATGTTTGGGTTAGTGTGTTATTGTTTTACATTAGCTGTGCAATGTTTACATTACCTTTGCCTAATCTTATATACAGAGGTCAGGGTGTGGATGAGATGTGTAATTTCTATATCATGTATTACACTATAAACAATGGTGTAGAAATGATACAGAATGATTGCTGGCGTTTAGCCCCACCCACCTTGGAATTCCCTGACTCCAATCCTGTAATACCAGTACATGGTCCTGTCAGTGATCACACCCATCATCATCATCACGATGATGACCACGCCCACATTGATAATGTTGTTTTAAGTACAGATGCAGATTCCACCAGTCACCAAGATGGAGATAATTCAACACAAGATTATAATCCTATATCAACTGCTATACCCGATGAGATATCTACCACACCCACTACATCAACTACCACACCCACTGTATCAGCTGCCAAGCCCACATTGTCAACTACCACCAAGCCCACAGCATCAGCTGCCACGCCCATTGTATTAGCTACCACACCTGTCATAGAAGTAGATGACTCTTGGCTGTTTAATGATGGATTTAATGAACCAATTAATGGTCAAATGATAGGGGCTGTCTCTGCAGTAGATGTGGATAGTAATAATAATGTATACGTGTTACATAGAGCCGATGTACAGTGGAGTTTATGGTAATTAATGCACATTAGTTAGCTCCGCCCCATTATTGTGTTGAACATAGTATTAAGCTCCACCCAATTATACCATTTAGCTCCACCTAATGATAGTATTTAGCTCCATCCAATATTGTATTGAGCTCTACCCATCTAGTACTGAGCTCCAACCAATTGTAGTATTCAGCTCCACCTAATTATAGTATTCAACTCCACCCAATTATAGCATTCAGCTCCACTCAATTATAGTATTGAGCTTTACCCAATTACAGGTTCCGTCCATTTATAGTGTTTTTTATTATTATAGGTCATTTGATGATCACAATATATACAATAATCAAAACGATGGTCCAATTACTGATCCTGTTCTCCTGAAGATTGATTCCGAAGGTAAACTAGTGAGTACATGGGGCAGAGGAGTGTTCTATATGCCTCATGGGCTGAGGGTGTCTCGATCTACTGGTCAGTATTGGTTCACTGACGTCGCCCGACACCAGGTATTAAAGACTAATAAAGGAATGCAAAAGATATCCGTACTGGGGAATAAATTCGTGCCTGGAGTAAAGGAAAGCGAGTTCTGTAAACCGGCTGACATTGAGTTAGATGAAGAAAACAACAGATTCTTTGTCGCAGATGGGTAAGATTAATTAATAACTAATTAATAACTGTTATTAATAGCTATTTAATAATAGGTATTGTAATCATCGTGTCCTGGTGTATACGTTAACTGGGGATTTCATATATCAATTACCGTCAGTAATTGAGGGGCTTAGGCTGTTTGTCCCCCATAGTCTAGCTCTGTCAAAGGATGGCTCTGAGTTATATGTAGCTGACAGACAAAACAGTAGAATTATTGTCTATGATACGAACACAAGAGAGGGGCGTGTCTTTGTGAGTCCAGATGTACTGCAAGGCAGATATATTTATGGTATTGGATTTGGTAAAGAGTATGAATGGCCGCTGTATGCTGTCAGTGGATCAATGTCAGAGAATGAGAGATGTCTGGGATTCACTATTGATCGAGATGGACAGATAATAGACACATGGGGACCACCTGAGGTATGTGTGATATTACGTAGATTAGTGGGTGTGGTTAATTACAGTATATCATTCCATAGGGGTTCAGGCAGTCACATGATATTGCCGTTAGTGACGATGGTCGGTTTATATACATTGGACAGCTGCAGCCCAGTAGAGTATGGAGAATGAAGGTTAATTATACTGGTTATAATATGGGGGTCTCCCCAACGGACCAACTGCCTGTAATTGATGAAGCTCCTACTAACCATGCCACAATACAGCATCCTCCATTAGAGCAACCAACCATTGTCAACATCACTGCCACTGCACCTAAGGAGTCAAACCACACTATGATACCACCTGCAACCGCACTGGCTGCAGACAGGTCTGCAGCATCGAAACCATCTGCCTGTGATACTTGTGTGAACGATTCTACTCAAGCAAGTAATGTTGGACCATCACCCCATAGCAAACCACCTCCGTCAACGGTTGGACAGAAAAAGGAAGATAACAAATATGCATCATTGTTTCTGATGCTATTATTAGTGGGCGTGGCTGTTTGGGTTGTCATAGTAACAATAATGTGCTGTGGGTTTTATTGTGCTAAGAAGATACGTTTAATGGATGCTAAGCAGAAGGGTACAGTGCAACGCCATTATTCTGTTAACCCTAACAAGAAGCTGCGTTCGTTATTGAAAGGTCCTGCTGGTAACGGATTCACTCCAATCAGTGCACATGATGATGATGATTCTGGTAGTGACGAAGAAGAAACAACTGTATTTCAACAGAAAATATAAGCAGCCAATCCTGCTCTATCATATATTCTGCTGTATTTATATCATGTCCATCAGCATTTTACTCATAATAATGTTATTCATTGATTGGTTAATTAACTATTTATTAGTAGTTATAAAGCAAAAACCACAAAAGTGACAACAACAACACAAACTGAACAAGGCTAAAGATGGATTTCAGTGGTGTTTGTAATCTTTGTCAGGACCCGTTTGATCCAACAGAAGGAATGGTTAACGCTGGGGGTTCCGTATGGCACGAAGGATGCTTCGTGTAAGATAACTAACTTTAAATTATTATGATATTGCAAGCTAAAGCCCCCGCTCTATTTTAATAGTTGTGTTCAATGTTTCCAACCATTCCCAGATGGAGTGTTTTTTGAGGTAGATAGACCTGTGTTTAGACCCTACATATGTGTACTTCTGTGTGATTCTATATGTAGCATGAGGGCAGACAATACTGTGAGAATGATTTCAAGACTTTGTACGCTCCTTGCTGTAGTGGGTGTGGTCAGTTTAATTGTAATTTATTAATCAGCCTCATTACTGGTGACCTGCTGTATGCATATCATTGTAGGAGAGTTTGTTATTGGGCGTGTGATCCGTGCTGATGGCCAGTGTTGGCATGCCAAGTGTTTCAAGTGCATCAGCTGTCAGTGTGAACTGGCCGACGTAGGTTTCATCAAGAACCAAGGAAGGTTTGTTATTAAAGGGTTAATAATTGCAACAACCAATCATATATCCTTAATTAGATTGTTGTGTAAACCGTGTAACACGGAGGTTAAAGGTGGCAAGAAGAAGTTCTGTGCTAAATGCAGGTATTAAAATAATAATTGATTGCTTTATTGCTGTGTGTTATATTTGCCATGTGTTCTATAGCCTTCCAATACATGGGAAACACATTACATATAAACTACAGATGGTCCACCCTCACCATTACAACTGTTACAAATGCAAGTATGTGTGTTCACCTGTTTTGTGTTGTAAAGCATATTAGCTATTCGTTTCTTTTGCTAGTAAGCAATTGAATGAGAAATGTCGTGAAAAAGATAGCGAGCTGTATTGCTTGCGTTGCTTCGACAACATGGACTCCTCTGTTTGTGGCGCTTGCAGGTTAAATAGTATATAATTAATTAATAATTGTTAATAACTAGTGTTAACTTTGATAGACGTCCAATTGAAGGCAGGATTATCCATGCTATTGGGAAGGCGTGGCATCCTGAGGTAGCTATTAAATACCATTACTTCCAAGGTTAATTAACTATTATGTTTTTAGCATTTCGTTTGTGCCTATTGTGAGAAGCCGTTTGATGGTAGGCGCCATTTTGAGAAGAGAAGCCTCGCATATTGTGAACAGGACTACCAAAATGTATGACATCATGTTTACATTGTATTGAAGTGATACTGTAGAGCGAAAGAAATTTGTGGCCCAAAATATTATTAGCTTTAAAAAACCATTAATTTTGCAGATAACATTTTTACGAATTGGGATCAGAATTGAGTAGCCTAATGTACCACATTGTATATGCATGGATGAAATTTTGCTTTGTGTATCATTGGAATTTGCAAAAATTTCGGACCACAGGCATTTTTAACTATTATTACTATTATTCAATTACAGCTATTTGGAGATGTGTGTTTCAACTGTAATAAGCCTTGTAAAGGAGATGGTACGTGAGTTCACTGAAATAAAGTAATACATAATGTATTCTCATGTTCTCTTTATAATAGTGGTGAATATATTGAACAAGTCGTGGTGTGTGGAGCACTTCTGTTGTACCGCCTGTGACTTCAGTCTAGCTACCAAGTAATGAGATCTTTATACTGCACAGCTGGAAAATGATTGCGAGAATGAAATAGTGCGGATCGATGCGCTTGAAAGCGAGGAAGTTTGCGGGGCGAAACGGGACTCGATCACCATGCGTATGAAATTACAGTGCGCATTTAATTGTGTAAATTTTTATCATTTCACAAAATCACGTAACTTCTCGCAAACTTTTTTGTTGTATGATGTATATAGTTATATGTATAATTAATTATGCCGTATTAATTATATTATTATAGGAGTGGGGCTAAATACGTGGATATGGATGATAGACCGTATTGTAAGAAGTGCTATGATAAAATACCCACTGAGTTGAGACGAAGGATGAAGAAACAGGTGGATTAATTATGTAGTCCTGGCGGCCCCACCTACCATCTGACTGACATCAACAGTAATATTAATTTTTAGTATTAGCGCTTTTTAGAATGTTCATTTTATTTCTTTGTTGACAAGTAAAACAATACAATAGCTATTAAATATGTTTACATACATATAACTGATGAATATAGAATATAGACATTATACTATTGCAATAATGATAACAATAGAAACATACATCAGTCATTTGTCCCCAAAACAATGCATGGTTTAAACAAATGACGTCATAACTATTGTATCATTATGACGACATCATAATTTAACAAGTAGTTTCTTGGTTAGTTCTATTTCTCAAACCATCGGCGGACGCTAATTTGCTCGGATCTTCTTTATTATGAAGTGTGTCCTCTGTGCCTTGATTTGTTTCATTACCTTCTTTCTCCTGCTGTTCTTGCTGATCTTTATCCCGTTTCACTCCCCGACACCAATCCACTAGCTTTACCAACGACCTCCACAGGATAATTGCCAGAGGAACAGCTATACATGTTACTCAGACCATCGTCTTTGTTTATAATAGTTAACACAATCGCTCTACTGAGAACTGTTCAACTTTGTTCAGTATTCAGTAACCGAGCGTCAGTAACTGTCTAACTTCCCTACCTGCTCAGTAGCCTGCTTTAGCTCTGATAGGGTTAAAATATTTCTACCGGAAATGTTCTATTCCAATTATTTCCAAATGAGCCCCACCCAACATCTCATGCTCATCACACAGTACAGCAGCCATGAAGATGTCTTTCAGTCTGGCCTTCATCGTCTTGTGCCTTTTCACAGTCACTCAGTGCAGCGACTCAAAGCCCAACATAGTCTTCATGATGGCAGATGACTATGGATATGGTGACATACAATACAATGGCGGACCAGCAACCACTCCAAACCTCAACAATATGGCGTCTTCTCATAACAGTATTCGTTTAGACCGGTACTATAGCGGTGGTCCCGTCTGCTCTCCAACTAGAGGAACTATTCTAACAGGACGCAATCACAACAGGTACTGCGTATGGACGGCTAATGCTGGAGGAGGTTGCGATGACTTCACCTGTCCGGAGAATAAACCGCTACCATTATCTGAAATTACTGTAGCTGAAATATTGAATAAAGCTGGCTATATGACGGCCATGTTTGGTAAATGGCATTTAGGGGATTTTAAACAATTAAAAGGAGGTAATCCAAAATGGCCGGTATCGCACCCTGGCAAACATGGCTTCCAGGAATGGTGGGCCACGGAAAGGTCAGCACCGACAGTTAACATCAATTGTGCTTGCTTTGACAAGACCCTTTGTGTTAATGGACACTATGATGGACCCCCACCCTGTACCAACTACTACACAGTGGAACAAGATGGCTCTAAAGAAAAACTAATCAACTATACTACACCACAGAATGGTGACGATGCTCACTTCCTAGCAGATCAATTTGAATCGTTCCTAAAGAAACACTCTGATAAACCCTTCTTTGTCTACCTACCATTCCATAACGTTCATGTTAGATATCTGGCATATGAAGGATACGTAGCTAACTACACAGAAAAAAAATATGACCTTAATCAAACTGATTACTATGGTGCAATCAGTGCCATGGATGGTGCTGTTGGTAAAGTAAGGAGTCTATTGAAGGAATACAACATTAGTAACAACACTATGCTGTGGTTTACTAGTGATAATGGGCCTGCTGTTGATTCACCAGGATCAGCGTCATTCCTACGTGGCCACAAGGGGCAGCTATATGAAGGGGGTATTAGGGTACCGGGTATCATTGAATGGCCAGCCTATGTTACTAGTAATCGTGCTAGTAATTATACTGTAGTATCCACTGACTTAATGCCTACAGTATGCGATCTACTGGACGTGAAATGCCCCACAGATAGACCAATCGATGGCAAATCAATTATGCCATTGATTAAAGGAGAGAAAGAGATGCGAGGGTCCAATATGGCTTGGATGTATCACGTTGCAGACGACTTCGATTATTCATACGATGCTGTACTAAGTGGTGATCGGTTTAAACTATTTGCTTCCTATAAGAAAGGTAAAGTAGAATCTGCAGAGCTATATGATCTGGTCAATGATAGATCTGAAACTAAAGATGTTAAAAAAGAGAATTCAAATACTTTCGAAGAAATGAAAAAGGAGCTTGAGGAATGGAGACAATCCGTGATAAAGAGTGCTACTAAAGAGGTGAAGTGTATGAAACAGTGAACCATCAGGAACACTAGCTTGCTGTGTGTATTTGTGCAAATGGCTACTTACTTGCATAAGAATTATTTATTGTTAAAACAAATTTGGTTAAAAAATAAATGACATCATAATACTGCAGATATACAACGAGCCACACCCAAACCCAACCGCAAAACGCTGAGCTAAATGGAGGTGGTACAGGCATCTCTTTTTATCCTTCTGTGCCTTTTCACAATCGCCCAGTGCGATGATTCCAAGCCCAACATAGTCTTCATGATGGCAGATGACTACGGATATGGGGATACACAATACAATGGCGGACCAGCAACCACTCCAAACCTCAACAATATGGCGTCTTCTCATAACAGTATTCGTTTAGATCGGTACTATAGCGGTGGTCCCGTCTGCTCTCCAACTAGAGGAACTATTTTAACAGGACGCAATCACAACAGATACTGCGTATGGACGGCTAATGCTGGAAATAACTGTAACGATTTTGCCTGTCCTGAAAAGAAACCGCTACCATTATCTGAAATTACTGTAGCTGAAATATTGAGTAAAGCTGGCTACATGACGGCCATGTTTGGTAAATGGCATCTAGGGGATTTCAAAGAATTAAAGGGAGGTAATCCAAAATGGCCGGTATCGCACCCTGGTAAACATGGCTTCCAGGAATGGTGGGCAACAGAAAGGTCAGCACCGACAGTTAACATCAATTGTGCTTGCTTTGACAAAACCCTTTGTGCTAATGGTCACTATGATGGACCCCCACCCTGTACCAACTACTATACAGTGGAACAAGATGGCTCTAAAGAGAAACTAATCAACTATACTACACCAGAAAATGGCGATGATGCTCACTTCCTTGCGAATCAGTTTGAATCTTTCCTAAAGAAACACTCTGATAAGCCCTTTTTTGTCTACCTACCATTCCATAACGTTCATGTAAGATATCTGGCATACGAAGGGTACATAGCTAACTACACTAAAGCAGGGTATGATCTTAATCACATTGATTACTATGGTGCAATCAGTGCCATGGATGGGGCTGTTGGTAAAGTAAGGAGTCTATTGAAGGAATACAACATCAGTAACAACACTATGCTGTGGTTTACTAGTGATAATGGGCCTGCCGTGGGATCACCAGGATCAGCATCATTCCTACGTGGCCATAAGGGACAGCTATATGAAGGGGGTATTAGGGTACCGGGTATCATTGAATGGCCAGCCTATGTTACTAGTAATCGTGCTAGTAATTATACTGTAGTATCCACTGATTTAATGCCTACAGTATGCGATCTACTGGACCTGAAGTGCCCCACGGATAGACCAATCGATGGCAAATCAATTATGCCATTGATTAAAGGAGAGAAAGAGACGCGAGGGTCGAGCATGGCTTGGATGTATGAAGTCGGCGACAACTTTGATTCTTCATACAATGCTGTACTGAGTGGTGATCAGTTTAAAATATTTGCCTCCTATAAGAATGGTAAAGTTGAGTCAGCGGAGCTGTATGATCTAGTCAACGATAGATCGGAAGCTAAAGATGTTCAAGGTGAAAATCCAGATACTTTTGAAGAGATGAAAAAGGAGCTTGAGGAATGGAGACAATCCGTGATTAAGAGTGCTACTAAAGAAGTCAAGTGTATGAACCAGTGAACCATCAGGAACACTAGCTTCCTGTGTGTATTTGTGCAAATGGCTACTTACTTATTTACTTCACAAAAATGAAAAGAATTTTGGTTTTAAAAAATTATTAATGACGACATCATAATTTGCTAATACGAGCCACACCCAATGCAAAACGCATGCATGAGCTAATGGAGGTGGTAGATCTACAGGCATCTCTTTTCATTTTTTTGTGCCTTTTCACAATTGCCCGGAGCGATGATTCCAAGCCCAACATAGTTTTTATGATGGCCGATGACTACGGATACGGGGATACACAATACAATGGCGGACCAGCAACCACTCCAAACCTCAACAATATGGCGTCTTCTCATAACAGTATTCGTTTAGATCGGTACTATAGCGGTGGTCCCGTCTGTTCTCCAACTAGAGGAACTATTCTAACAGGACGCAATCACAACAGGTACTGCGTATGGTCGGCTAATACTGGAAGTAACACTAACGATTTTGTCCGTCCCGAAAAGAAACCGCTACCATTATCTGAAATCACTGTAGCTGAAATACTGAGTAAAGCTGGCTACATGACTGCCATGTTTGGTAAATGGCATCTAGGGGATTTCAAAAAATTACAGGGAGGTAATCCAAAGTGGCCGGTATCGCACCCTGGCAAACATGGCTTCCAGGAATGGTGGGCCACGGAAAGGTCAGCACCATCAGTTAACATCAATTGTGCTTGCTTTGACAAAACCCTTTGTGCTAATGGTCACTATGATGGACCTCCACCCTGTAGCAACTACTATACAGTGGAACAAGATGGCTCGAACGAGAAACTAATCAATTACACTACACCACAGAATGGTGACGATGCTCACTTCCTAGCAGATCAATTTGAATCGTTCCTAAAGAAACACTCTGATAAACCCTTCTTTGTCTACCTACCATTCCATAATGTTCATATCAGATATCTGGCATACGAAGGGTATATAGCTAACTACACTAAAGCAGGGTATGATCTTAATCACATTGATTACTATGGTGCAATCAGTGCCATGGATGGTGCTGTTGGTAAAGTAAGGAGTCTATTGAAGGAATACAACATCAGTAACAATACAATGCTGTGGTTTACTAGTGATAATGGGCCGGCCGTGGGATCACCGGGATCAGCATCATTCCTACGTGGCCACAAGGGACAGCTATATGAAGGGGGTATTAGGGTACCGGGTATCATTGAATGGCCAGCCTATGTTACTAGTAATCGTGCTAGTAATTATACTGTAGTATCCACAGATTTAATGCCTACAGTATGCGATCTACTGGACCTGAAGTGCCCCACTGATAGACCAATTGATGGCAAGTCGATAATGCCATTGATTAAAGGAGAGAAAGAGACGCGAGGGTCAAGCATGGCTTGGATGTATGAAGTCGGCGACAACTTTGATTCTTCATACAATGCTGTACTGAGTGGTGATCGGTTTAAACTATTCGCTTCCTATAAGAACGGTAAAGTAGAATCAGCTGAGTTATACGATCTGGTCAACGATAGATCGGAAGCTAAAGATGTTCAAGGTGGGAATCCAGATACTTTTGAAGAGATGAAAAAGGAGCTTGAGGAATGGAGACAATCTGTGATAAAGAGTGCTACTAAAGAGGTCAAGTGTATGAACCAGTGATTATATAATGGCTAAATGCTACATGTGGTACGTGTTTTATTACATTAAATAATAATACAAAAAAAAAATGTCTATTTATCTCTACACGAAATGCATAGATCTGAAGTTTAATACATTTTTCATGGAAGTTGTTATGTGTTGTCAACATGGGGTCTCTTTAGCGGAGGCTCCTCTTCAGGCGGTGTATCCACATCTTGCCCTCGTTTTGAGCCACTCCCACCTTCACTGACCACGCCCTTATCATTATCCTCATTAGTACTATTGCCGTTATCCTGTTTGATCTCTTGATGTTGAAGAGTTTCTGATATCTGTTGATATATTTTATCATACTGGAGCTTTAATTGCTCTAGGTCCTTCATGGTAGCAGGGGGGTATGTCCCTCCTCCACCTGTTCCAGATGAAGCTGGCATTAGTGATGCTCCGCCTTGCTTATCACTGGGAGTGGGCGTTAATAAGAACGGTTGACCCATGTTCTGAGCTTGGATAATTAGGTTATTACCCGGGGTTCCCCCGGCACCAGGTTGGATACTGATTGGAAACGCAACTAATGCTGAAGTCGATGAACCTCCTTCGCCACTTATTAACGAACTTAACGGGAACTCCGAGGGCATACCAGAGAGTGCTGGAGGAACAGTGCTACTGAATATACTGGGCGTGGTCAGAGACATTATGGGTGTGGTCAATGAATCGTTTTTGGCGGTAGTTATTGCTGTGGTTACACTTGGTTTGATAGTGGGTGGGGTTTGTTGTTTCTCGTTACTAGGGGGCGTTTCGATATCAATAACAGGTGGAGAATTCGTGCCCTATGAAATAGAATGAGCATATGATTAGCGTTAGTCCCAATGAAGCCATGAACATACTGTTTTAGGTATGAATCCCTTCTGCCCAGGGATAACCACCTTTAGCTGAGGTCGGTTGCTATGATCGTTATTTGACTCGCTTGATTTCTCCTGAGTAGTTTTGTTTCCGGTATCGCTGGCACCTTTGGGTGGAGTCGTACCACTTGATGACGAAGGAAGTGAGACATAGTTTCGTCCGCCCCCTAAGTAATTTACTAATCAATTAATAATACTAATAATCTTTATCATACCTGGTAGGTGGAGCTTTAGTGTTTGGTTTCTTATAGTCTGTAGTCTAGTAGGAGTACCTGCTGGAGGTGGCATGGAGCCAGCTGAAGGAGGTGACTTAAGCATTCCCTTTGAACTGGTATTTGATAATGGCGTATCAGGTGATGATAGTGTACTAGCTGATGCTGGCCTGGAGGAGCCTGCAGATCCCAATGTTTGTGGAATAGGCTTCAGTCTGAGATCAGGTGATGTTACAGGCACTGATACTGGCATGGCCTGAGGAACGTTGGTGTTACTAGTTGAAGCGGCAAATACTATAGTCTGAGGGGGCGGGGGTTGGAGGTGCTGTTGAGGTGGCAGGGTTTGTGTGGGCGGGGCTAACGATTGCTGAGCATGAGAAGGCAATTGGTGGATTATCGAAGATGGATTCTGTGATAAACAATATTAAAAGGAGGGTACTATTAGTGTAACCATGACAACGTACCTCCTGATGTAGGACTTGATCAAATTCTTCATCGATTCGTTGATAATGAGCGTGGGTGTTAGGAGTAAAGGACAAATGGGCGGGGTCATCGTCTTCATCTCCGGACAAACCATCTTTAACCTTGTTATCCTTGTCACGACGATTAATATCCTAATACGATTAACAAACAAAAGGTATAGACAAATATTAGCAGAGGTAATAGCATAAAAGATACACACATGAAATAAAACAGCCTACTCTAAAGCATGGAGAAATTCAAAGGCACCTCGATCCTATGTAAGTTTGTAACTACAACTAAAAGTAATCTATAAACAACTTTTGCTAGCTTTGAACTTTGAATTAAAGTGTTTATGTTGTCGTTCAGTGTTTGTTGAAATGAACTTACGTCAAGTACATCTGCGTTAGTCTTGGACTCGTCTGGGTCCTTGAACTCAGTATACCGTATCAGTATGGAGTTCATGTTGGATGAAGCGTATTGATACAGCTTATTTCCACCAGTAATCATGATCATGGCGATTTCTACGTCACATAAGATACTCAATTCGTAAGCCTTCTTAAGCAGGCCAGCCTTCCTCTTGCTGAACGTTATCTTGAAATGGTTAAGATACAGTAAATCATTAATGAATAATGGATTGTATTGTGGCATAGTGGCATACCTGTCGATTTCGTTCATCTTGTATCCTAGTGATTTGGATCTTCTTTCTTCCCATGTCAGTAGAGAGTCTAACTGGGTCATATTGAGGTAATACATAATAACGTTTCAAATGACAGGCAAGATCCTATAGTACATAAGACTAGTCTCGAGTAAAGAAAAGCTATTTATAGGGTGAAGTAGAATTATTTATAAACCATTTTTGAGTGATTGCGCATTTTCTTTGTGCTATTTTTACATCAAAATTCTTAATCAAAAAAAAAAAAAAAAAAAAGTGTGTCTATTTTTGGATCAACACACGCTAGGCCTTATATCGAAAATTTCTAACTATTTTAAAGTATCTTTTAAACATAAATAATATAGTTTTATGAGTAACTCACGGTAAATATAAAGAAGCTGTTTTTATCGAGTAAAGTAACTTTCAGAACTACCGAGCAGCGAAGGAAACAAAACACCGATTTGTATTTTCCAGAGAAAGATCACGTGATCAAAATGGCGGCGGGGCAATTTTCATAATCGCAATGGCGTGCATTGTTCCGAGGTGTTCGTGCACTGTTTTGAAGAAGCCATCTTCTAAAACCAGGTAAAAATAATAATAAATAGACGAATTGGTATATATCTAGTGTCTTATTTATTCTTAGAACAGTGTTGCAGTTTGTTGATAATGCTTGCAGTGGGTGTGGTCATTACCCTCAATTACATCGTAATTACACGTCAAGGGATAATCTAATCATTGATGAACTGAATGCTAGTGACTCAAACCCATGCACCGGACTCATTCCCATGTCCAATCTGAGTACCAAGTCGTCTGTGTTTGATACATACAGCCTCATACCATTAGCGTCTGAAGATATCTCACCTTCAATGTACACTCAAGTACGGTGTTATTTTTTGTCACTATTAATAACTATCAATTAACTATAATTATTCTCATTAGTGTGATGTAATGTGTACTTGTACTGGATTCCATTTCAAAGATATTTCCAAAGTCCTTTTACAGTTTAACAAGCTCTCGTACGAGGACACTACCCATGCCTTACCATTGGTACAATGTGACAGGTGTTCCCATCCCTTAATTAATCACCAATCAATCGCTAACGAAGCTAGTGACGATGTCATCAGTGGTCATTTTAGAAAATATCACATCCTCAATGATGTCACCGAGGGTACTCCATTGATTGATACTGTATCATGTGACAATCATGTGACAGTTTGCGCTATAATCAAGGAAAGCAACGAATGGAAGTTGATGTGTGATACATATCTGTTATCATCACGTAAAGACGATGATAATGGTAGCACGAAATCAAGAACACGGAAGAGGAAGAGAGCGAATGTCGGTGCCAGCAACCATGACATTGACCAGGGAAATACAGAAGTGATCGAGGCCATCAAAACAACCATTAAAGAACATCAGATAACCCTCGATTCAACCGTATGTACCAAACGTTCATTATTTTATGTAGTGTATTCAATATTCCTTTCTCTACAGCCCTCGTACCTGTCCTGTGCCTGTAGTAGTTCCTCTAGTAGCAGTGGCAATATTATTGTTTGTATTGGTTACCATCAAACGGGATCCGTTTATAGTTTAGTAAGACATAACCAAATTCCTTCACTCCAACTACTGAAAACGTTCAATACCGAAACACCTTTGACGATGTAACCAAATATTTATATCAAATAAAACATAATATCAATTACACTATATACACATACTATAGGCTGAGACTGTCGTGTAGGGGGTCTCGTGTAAGCATTGGATCGAGTGACGGTCACATATCTGTTATAACTGGCCCCTTCACAAGTGATAGCTCTCTATTAGAGTATGTGATAATACATTATTAACTGCTGCCCCATTGTACCTTATGTTTATATTACTTTATAGTGTTGCCACAACAGCTGACAGTTTTGCCAACACAGTCTGCGAGTGGGACACCTCAGAACGGTTACTATAGAATAACATTTTTATTAATGAGGCACTAATTAGTTCTAATTGTTGATTAAGGCACTTGTTTATTGGAAAGGAAAGTGGTGAAATGTGTTGTTATTTCATTAATCACGGTGATAATGAAGACAGCATTGTGTTACACCGCACCACACTGCGTGTGTGCGCAGGACCAGTGACATGTTTAAAATGGTTGAAACACATTCAGTTAGTTAATTAATTAAAATTACAATTTTGAAGGGGAATGTTAATTTTTTTTTTTAAAAGGGGCTTGGCTGTAGGTTCGGCTGATGGACAAGTTTATTTGTTGTCAAACCCATCAAGTACCTCTGGTCCAATCGATAAATATTGTAAGTCATAATTATATTATAATAATTGTGTTACATAATTCATAATATTATATTGTATTACACAGCGGGTCAAACTGATAAAAATCAGTTACTCTATATCCTTTATAGAAAGGATAGATGTCCTTCAATTACTGATGGGTCATAATACCACTTGTATATGTATAATGTATTACAAATGAGGCCATTGATATACTTTGTATTTAGTATGTATGTCGTATAGTATAATGGCATTTATATTATTGTACAATGTATTGTGTGTAGTTGATGTGAAGTTGAAGCCAGAGAAGATGAAGTTACAGGTTGTTAGTGTTTTGCGAGGTGAGCATATCTTATTTTCAGCTGTATATATTAATGGGTTGTCATGGTAACAGGTCATGGTTCTTTCGTTAGCAGTATTTGTGCATATGGAAGCTCTCATTTATTAACGGCAGGATGGGACGGGTTAATAATGCTCTGGCCACTCCCACTAGTACCCGATAAAGGAAAAGAGATACGCCCACTAGTAGAAGATGAACCGACTAAAATATGGAAGATTGGACATCAGCCATCTCTCACTTTGTTACCGACTGTAATACAATGTGTTTGTACCGGTACAGCCATGGTCGTTTATAGAGACAATCGTAACAAAAATAGTTTCGTATTTTATTATTAATGGAAAAAAAATTATGATTGGCAGTTAGTAATAATAATAATAAAGAAAAGATCATGATTGTTTAGACACTATCTACAAAAAAAAAATAATGAGTAAAGGTTATTTAAGGGGAAATCCCTTGAATCAAATTTATTATAATAATAATGAAGGGGCTGTCACACAAAAAGGGGAAATGTCAATAACATACAATAGATGTATAGGCTATAAAGAGAAGTAACGAGTTAGTTTAAAGAAGATGTACGTGTAAGTGTAATTTAAAAGGTGAGATACTGAGATTTAGTGTTTGCAGGTGTGAGTGCGATTATGTTGATTTTAAGTGTCTCTCTTGGGAGGTTGGGCTAGGGCTGGAAATGGTAGAACTATGAAACAAAAACAAAACTACAAGTGACAATACTATTATAAACAATCTATTGACATATGTAGACATGTATACTATATCTCATTCAAGTGCCATGTTTTCAATACACACATTTCAGATGTCCTGAAGTGCATCAATATCTCATATGTATTTTTAAAAGACTATAATATTGAAAAATACCCAATTTTGAAATGTTGTAGCATGTGTTACCTTGAGTAGCTGGGAACTGTAGTGTGGGGAAGAATCCTTGAGCGAGTGCAGCCTGAGTAACTGCCTCGTTTTGTTGTTGTTGCTGGTGTTGCTGTTGTTGTAGTGCTAGTTGCATCTGCAACGCTGCAGCTTGATCAACAGGTAGTTGGGTTTGCATGGCGGCCAGTTGGGCCATTTGATTCTGCCATAGTGCCAACTCTTGAGGGTGAACTGGTGCCGGTATTTGAGGGGCATGGCCTACTATACCTCCCTGTTTCAAGGCATCTATTTGCATCAGCTGCATATGTTTCATCCAATCAACACTGACACCATTACGAAGATCTACACAATATAGAAAAACAGGTTAAACCAAACGTAGTACCTACAGTCTGGAAGGGACAAAACATAATAAACCTCTCAACAAAGGACACTTATCAGTGATCCAAATAACTTGTCTACTAGATTTTGACCTCTGAGGAGATGACAACCTCTTCATAAAGGACAAAGTACTTTAATTTATATAGAGTCCCAAAGCACCCTTCATTTGGAGGTGCCAGAGTACGTTACCCGTAAACCAAATACAGGTATAGATGCAAATATTCAACACCTTACAACTAGTTTTAACTACATTACCAGTGAATATAAAGTTGACTAAAGGTCTGTTTCATTATAGTATAGTTACCTGCAATATTGTATGAAGGAGACAGTGCTTGAGCTCCAGCTGGTACTGAAGGGGGCGGAGGAATAGGATGAGATTGACCAGCTATCAAGTGTCGCGCAGAAGATGAGTCATGCTTGTTGCCATGGTGACTGCTGCTACGGCTAGAGGATGATGATGAAGACGATGATCCATGAGTGGAAACACTGCTGTTACCGTGTTTGTCTCCGGTTACATTAGAGTGACGATTATTTATTGATTCGTGTTTAATTGTTTGTTGGTGTATAGAAGGTGCATGTGATGGCATCCATTCGGATTTCTTGTTGGGGGCGGGGCTAGGTGATCTATTAACGGATGTACTCCCACCCCTCGTTAATGATAGGTTATCATTAGGAGTACGTCGATGGGGTTGGGAAGACGATGAAGGATTGCTACTGATGACTCCGCCCATCCAAGGTGAGCTCTGTGTGAGTGGAGGTTGTAATATGGCCACAGGAGTATTACCCCCGGCCGACGAAGGGTTCAAAATAAATGCTGCTGGGTGATAACCAGGCATGTGAGTGGCCCCCCCGCCAGGGGGTGGTGGCATTACGTGATGAGACTGTGGTATACTATGATCAGGGGGCTCCTGTTTAATCATAGGGGGGCCCCCTCCTACTACATTATCCGGACGTCTTGATGGATTACCTTTCCTTGATGATGATTTCCCTGGAGGTACATGTGATGATGGGACTCCACCCCCTTTGGAGGATGGTCGGGCGGGTCTTGTTGGCGGGTGCATTTCCTGCTTAGGTGGAGATTGTCGCTGTAGCATTAGATGGCGTGAATCAGGAGGCTGAACAACAACACTGGGTGATATTTTACTGCCAGCACTATTATTACTATTGCTTGTACTGCTGGTCGATCGTTTAGCTCCACCTGGAATGAAATGAGTTGGTGAATGACTCCCTGAGGACGGTGGGTGGTCCCCCATTTCATAGGGTCCAGGTGGATGTGATGACCTTTTCTGTGGTTTAGTGGGCGGAGTGCTTCTCTCTGTATTTCTATTTGCTTCAGCTTGCTTTTCCTTTTCTCTAGTGTATGACATAACCTGAAATTCCCAGTTCATGGGTAAGCTAGGATCATACTGAAACCCTGGTGGCCCCTGCTGTTCGTGCGGTTTCATTTGTTTATCCTGCTGAATCAAGGACAAATGATCAAATGGTCTGGCAAACATCGAGGCGCCTCCTCCTAGGGGGCTATTGTCTCTTTCCTTTAGCGGCGGTGAAGGACGTTTACTGCTAGTTTCATTGTTCAGGCGTTTTCTTTTCTGTTGTAGTATTGGTTTATGAATAACAGATGAAGACGGTGCTGCGTTAGGAGGAACAGCTGGATGACCCGGGAAATTGAGGGTGGGAGGGAGATGATGTTGTTCACCTATTATACCCCTAGGCTTGCTATTCAATGCATTAGGCATACTGGGGGTTGGGGAACCTCTCTTGTCTTTACTTTCTTGAACAGGCGGGTGCCATGAATGACCGATCTGCTTACCAGGAGGTGGATGACCGCTGTTTGTCTTCTTTGACAGAATATTGCTTCGATCTTCTTTACCATCGCCTATTGGTGGATGGTATTGTTTCTCAGGTGAGATTGAACCTTCGGATACAGTGTATGTGGAATGAAGTATGGATGGTGCTGCTAGGGCTTGGTCATCGGGTGACGGATATTTGTTGTGTGGAATACTTCCACCACTCATAGGAACAGGGCGTTCCTCTTTGGGTGCTTTATTACTATCCTTTAATTGATGTTGTTCGATGACGGATCCTGTCTTATCAATGCTGGTCTCCTGGTGATGATGAGTTGGTAAACTCTTTACTCCATTATTAGTCTTTTTACTTGTGGGCGGAGCTTCGTTTGATACGGGTTTCATTTTTGCTGCCACGTCTACTAATGTATTGAGATTTCGATGGGTATCAGGTATGGCCACACCCCCTTCCATTGAATGATCCTTTTTCCTATTATTGCTGTCATTATCGTCACGTCCGATTTGCGGTTGAGGCGATTTCACAGCATCAAAAGCAGGCATTGTAGGTGGCTTAAGCTTATCCGGGACGGTAGATGAACTGGGTGGGGCTTTTAGTCCATTAGGAGGTTTCATTAGCATGTCACAATTGGTTGTCTTACTACTGGTACTAGTCCCACTAGCACTACTGGTACTACTGCTGGTACTTGTTGTAACAGCTACATTGGAATTCGTACCAGTGGTTGTAGTGACTGAAGATGGTTGATCACTACCGTCTGATATAGTCTGCCCTCCTTTATCTGCCGGTATCGTTTCATTAATAACCCTAGGAGGAAGAGTCTCCTCTACGTGTTCCTCACTGTGCTGTTTAGTAGCCGTGGGTTTGCTGTCTTCCAATATCACGTCTTCCTTTTCCTCGTCGATGACAACATCAACTGGCTCCTTCTCCGATTCTTGCTTAGCGTAAAGATCCTTCAATTGAACAGGCAGATCCTGGAAGCCTTCCATAAGCCTATTGGGATCAAACAATATAACCTTAACACCAATATTTTAATTATTAATTACTAATAAATTACCGGGGTGGGGCCCATTGGTGTTGTGAGACATCGATTAATGACCCAGAATAAGACTTGTTACGCCATTGCACATTGACTATCAAAACACCTATAGCAATAAATATAGTTTATGATAATTATTACTATTACGACATTCATTTTATACATGTTAATAATGAATAAGTTATAGTATACTTTATCTCACCTGATGTGTTGTTTTTCAAGACAACACATCCATGTATTGCACATTATTGTTTCATAAAACACCAAAACAATATTATTATATTGACACATCCTGTGTTGTAGGTGGGCGTTCAAATATGGCTTCACACAAAAAAAAGCAATTATATAATTTTTAGTAACCATGGCAACCACACTCTAACTATCATATGGGAAAAATAACTGTAACACTGTCTCCTTAAACAGGCAACCAAAACACTTTCCATATTTGGAAGTACCCACAATCACTTCCTGTGATACACACATATATGTGCTATTATTAGGGGCTGTTAATGTTTGCTACTATTGGGTTGTAAAACATCAAACAAGATATGTATAGTAGTTTATTACACAAGGTGTGGGAAGCCATTTGATTGGCCATTACCATGGCAATACAAAAGTTATTCATGTCTATTACAGAGGACAGGTTGTAAATGACATTAGAGATAAGGGATATTTGATTAAATAACAGAATAGGTGACTGGCAATCAGCCAATTGACGCACAATGACATACATAATGATATATAGTTTATATATAACACTATTGGTACAACAAATTACCCTCTGATTCCTGACATATAACAGCTCTCAGTAAGACAGAGCTTCCTGGTCGCATTAAGCTATCGCTGGCACCAGCCACTGGAGTTGTAGCTACACTCCCACTTGGACCGCAAAATGGACTGTAAAAAGAAAAAAAATGACATGATATACTTAAATTGGTTATAACAAGCACCAATGGTATACCTATAGATTGGTGGAGCTGTGGCCGCGGTGTGCTGACCCCACCAGCCTGCAAACGGAAGGGCATTGGCTGCTGCCGCGGGTATAGAAGATGATGAGGGGTTAAGTATTGACCCCACCCCTCCCACAGGGGTACCGCCCCCTGGAGTCCCGCCGGCACCGCCCACTGGGGTACCGGTATTGGATACAGATAGACTACTGACAGTTGAGGGCAGTAAAGGGGCCAATGTGGTTGGTAACAATGACATGACAGGATTACTGTCATGTTCTATTATATTAGCCTAATAGTAAAGTAAAGACAGGTTAATTAATAATTATATAACATTATTACAGGGGTGTTACCCTTGATATTCCATCAGTCTGTTCAGGAGACAGTCCAACTCCTCCCACTATTCCACCAGTGGATGCCTGACCCTCGGACTGATGAGGAGATCCCCCTATTAATGCAGCCACGTTACTGAAATCTCCTTGTTGTGGCTGTTGTTGTTGAGGATGGGTGACCATTAGTTCTGTGCCATAACCGACATTCAACATGGTGGGCGATAGCGGCTTTAGTATTGACGAGGTTGGATCAAATGGTGCTATTCCTCCTGCTGACAACTTGAAACCTCGTGCGGCACGTGGGTGTGGTCCCTGGATGTAAGCCCCGCCCCTTTGGTCATCATCTTCATCTTTGTGTTCTTCATTAGCACTATCAGTACGTTCATCGTCATCATCATCATCATCGTGGGCGGGGGCAGCGGGGGCGCTAGATGGCTGATGGTGTATCACGCTGTGATGGTGGTGATGTTGTGACTTTCTAGTCTTCTTCTTTCGTCTCTTGATAATTGGTCTTCTCTCTTCTTCTTCGTCACTTGTAGTAGTTGCCGTTGATGTTTCACTACTGCCGCGCACTAGAGTAAGTTCACCCCTCACGCTGCTCCCTTGGGACGAGGCAGAGCTCCGCAGTTGGCCCGATTTCTTGCTTCTCTTGACCACGCCTACCCCACCGGAGGGGATACCCCCCTCGTTACCGTCCGTTAATCCATTAACCAGTCCAGAGTTAGTGCTGTCACTTTCAATGGACTCCATTATTTTAAATAACTGCAAGCCGAAAATAGAACACATGTACAGTATACGCCGGGATAAGTTACAGTGGTAATAGTACTATACATGCATAAGTTGTTGTGAACATTATTATTATTATTGTACACTCCCCACTAACCAATAACAATCACATTATGCATCTGTTGAGATGATTTATATACAAAATAAAAACATTGAATGATTATTGAAACAGTAAATGCTATACCATCAACATACACACACACACGTACATATGCACACTGATCCCAGCTAAGCTACCAGACTACACTTTCTTTTTTAAAATGGATAAAATAACTTTGAAAAGAATACACACACTATATACAGGTACATGCATTCAGTTATTATAAACATATTAAAGGTAGTTTACTAACTCTCTGATAGAAATGACAATAATAATATATGTATAAAGACACTTGTATTAGCTCCTTCCCCTCCCCCTCCCACCCTCTCTTTACTATTATAATTATTTCGTCAGAACACAAACTGTTCTACTTGTTAACACTACAGTGATCCATTTGGCAGTACCATATATGGAATTGTTATAATTATGGGTTAGTGAGCAGATTATGACTTTAGCTTTAATTAATAAATCAAGCATGTTTTTTTGTTAATTATTCTCAGTTGCATTGGTTGCCAGGGATACAGTTAAGGAATGTTAATTACACATTCTTTTTTACCTATTTCTTTTGTTAAACATTTTAAAATAAAATTGGGCTGATATAGATTGGGAAGAAAGCTTAACAGCAATAAAAAAAAAGTTATACCTATAATCACTCTCTTTACGTGTAATTTCATAATACTACACAAACTTGAACAAATTTTGATAATAATTATAAATTCAGTAGACTACTTGTTACATGTACTGCTCACCTAACTGACGTTTGCTTTGACTCTGCACGTAGTTAAACTCGTTTTTCCATTCATACGAGCGGTCTCTCCGTTTCAAGTGGTTTTATGGTAACCGAAACACGACACGGGACACAATCTCTACGGCGTATCACGTCTCGGGTAGATTATAATGGGTATCTTTGGCAACTTTCGAGTCTTGAAGGCCCTTTCGACAGGGATATTTCACACACTCTGGATATTCACGGCAGCGAAAGCCCTTTGGGGTAAAAACGAATGAAAGAGGGGCTGTAAATGGGCGAGTCCTGTGGTTAAAAAATCCGGCTGTGACTCTAGAGCTGCAAAGTGGGCAAAATTATTCAATTTCCATTATTCGCAATATGGCAGTCCTTTGTCATGTGCATACTTAACATTTTTCTGCAGTATCCATGGAAACATTAATATTCTAATTGCGCATGCGCCAATGAATAATTTCCCCGCGAATTTCCCGGAAAGTGGCGGCTAGTTTGCTTTGCTACTATGAACCTACTCTAACTAATTCAGAAGAAGTCAAGTGAAGACTGAAGAACAAGAAAAGAATCTACTCTAGACTTAGTTGAAAAACAATATGAGCTGCCAATCTTCAAATAGTGATCAGTTACCCCTGAATGTATTGGCTAAAGGTATTATCATTATTCTACAATAATACGTGTCTGGTTTATAAACCTGGTATAAATAAACAGGTAACAATCAAACTGTGGTGTTAATATGTAACGTTGGCTCGAGCTCCCCTCACCAAGGCAACGGCAATAATAAAATCAATCTAGAGAGTATAGTTCCATTAGGTGCTACTACAACAACTACTACGCTACCCCCATCAGTCAAGGAAACAAAGAACAACGTCCACTATAAGGTATGTGATACATACACCCACACCTTATTAACAAGCCACTATTTAGCAACTGATTTGTAGACTAAGAAACAAGAAAAGGAGTTAGAGAAACAGAAGAGGTTACTTGCTAAAGCGGAAGCCAAACAAAAGAAAGAGGCGGAAAAAGCTGCTAAGGAACTACAAAAGAAGCAGAAAGAAGAAGAAAGACGTAAAATACGCGAGAAAGAAGAACAAGAGAAGAAAGAAAAGAGGGAGAAACGGGAAGCAGAGAGAAAGAGAAAACAGGAGGAACTAGCGTATGACAATGTTATAATGATAGTAATGAGACTTATGGGTTTTGATTTGTTGTGATAGAGAAAAGATTGAAACAAAGCGAAGGAAAGAAGAAGAAAAGGAAGAAATGGAGCGATTGGAACAAGAAAAGGTTTAATAAATACGCCAATGCACATTAAATTTATAATTATATATATAATCAGAAAAATAGATTGAGTCAGAAATTTCGTGGATTCTTTGTTGATAAGCCAGTGAAAGTTAGTTATTATATCCATTAATATAACTGCATGTCATCACCTTAATTCATTTTAGGAGAGCAAGAAACCTGATCTGATACCACCATCCCTTCTGACCTTACCACGACAAACTTTGACTACAGAAAGGAGTGATCAATTTGACCAACTTTTAAGAACTCAAGTGAGTAATGAACAGTTGCTAAAAGGGGTGTGGTTCAGAAAGCAACTGTTTTTTGAATTAAAAGGGTATGGCTTACAAATTGACAACTTTTTGCATAAAGATAATTAATATAATCATGATGTTATAGAAGTGGGGGTGGTTTATAAAATAAATGTTTTCATTTTATAGAGTTACATGAGTGATTACTTGTCCACCTGCAAACAAAATGCCATTACCGGTTGCCGTAGCAATGCTAAATCAAAGCAACCTCGTTTCAAATTATACCAGTTCTCTGAGAACCACCGTCCACCATATTGGGGCAGCTATCGAAAGAGAAGCAAGGTTATCAATGGACGGAGACCTTTCAATAAAGATGAAGTAATCAATTACAGTTAATTAAAATATTAATTTAACTAGTTTAATTAAAAGGGGCTACTGGACTACAGCATAGACAGTGATGAGGAATGGGAAGAGGAGGAGCCTGGGGAGAGTCTATCGGATTCAGAGGTGTTGTCTAGTTAATTAATAGTTATTAAGATTTGATAAAGTGAGTGTTTACTTTTATATAGACTGAATCTACTGGTGCTGGACAGCAGTGTGAAGAAGACGACGAAGAAGATGATGGTTTCTTTGTACCTCATGGCTATTTATCAGAGGATGAAGGGAATGACAGCGATGGAGAAATAGTAGGGAGAATATTAATAGTACTTTAGCAATATTAGCAGGTTTCGTTTATATCAGTCAGGTGACTATCGTCAACAGAAACAGCTGGCCAAGGCAAAGGCGTGGGAAGCAGAGTTCAATAAGAAGTGTAATCGATTATTACCAGTTTATTTCACATCAAACCAACTGCTAACAGACACACAGAGAGAGCTAATGGATCGGTATTCCCCAGCAGCAATGGTTATCCTTAACCATAGTGGTGGTCCTATTTGTACTGGGTGTACTACTGCTGGCTGTAGTGTCTGTAACAACAGTAGTAATGGAAGGCAAGGTGATCAGGTTACACTCGTAATTTAATTGATTTTTTATCACCTTTGCTAAACCAATAACTCCTTTTAGATCTCGTTTCAAACACTCCTGGTAATAATTGCCACCCTGTGCCTGAACTAGGTTAGTGCAACACCCACCAAATTATATTAATAATTCTTCTGTGTGTATCATGTTACAGTAGGTACTATTGTTGACTTTACTTGCCCCTCCCCCTTTTATAGCTATGCCGGATTTAATACGATTGGTGCATAAAAGCAGTATGGGGTTAAAAAGACTGGTGGACACGTTCCTTGAATACTGGAAGCATCGTGATTCAGCGGGTGCTGGTGTGTTGAATAATTCTACGAGTACAACTGGTAGAAAACAGTTACAAGACGGTACAATGAAGTCGCCATGCGAATCACCAACACAACCGTCCTGTGGTATCTCCAAGAGGCAGTTAGAGATGAAGATCACCGCCATAGCTAGTAAAGAGTGTGGGTCTAATAAAGTATGGATGGTCCATGATAAAGTATTAGAACAGTATGGACTGACCCATGACGCAACACCACTGCTACTGGCATCAGGACCATCACCCCAACCTATAGCATCGGCCAACATCGGAATGAAGTCCATCAAGCACTTTTTCAACAGCCCCAGTAACTCTAATAATAAGGGCGTGGTCAAGAGAAGTCTTTTATTAGAGACTCCGCCTCAAAAGAAAAGGCGTGTCAGTTTGGAGCCAGTAACACCCACAAATGAACCAGTTGTTGACAATAAAGAGAATGTAACGCCCTCATTGGAACCTATAGCTAAAGTGAATGCCACACCTCCTTTAGATCCTATGGAGAATGCCACACCCCCTACACAGGAGGCTCCTCCGCCCACTGAAGAACAGAGTGAAAACATGGTGATGACACAAACACAAGGAATTGATTGGAAGAAACAATTACAGGAAATGAATAAAATAACTGTACCAGTTGATATTCACATGTAACCCCACACCAGATCATGAATAACTTAACTGCTACACATTTAATCGAATTTTATAAACAAGTTTATTTATAGTAATCCAAAACCCCTTTTAGCCGATTGATGAATGTCACTGTCTAGTTTCCCTAAAAAACCAAACATTAAAATAAAACTTATAATAAATGCAACAACCATTATCCATTACTAACAGATTTTATGCTTTCCTTTTATTGGGAACTTTATCTTCAATTCTTGTGGTGTTTCACATACAAATACAAACGGAGATTGACTGTCACATTCTGGATACTGTCAAACAATATTAAATTACTATTAGTGGGTGTGGTCAACATCACATGTGTGTGTACCTTGTCTCTGCACTCGTCCAATGACAGACAGTCAACTAAATCAACACATCCTAGCAAACATGCATGAGGGTATGAATCGGGAAATTCAATATCTATAATGCACAGATAACAGTTAATAACAAACGTATTTATATAGCTGGTGATGACCTGTTCCTTTGTACAATAGCTTATAATGCTCTTGTAGTTCGCGAATGTCCCTTTGTTCTGGTGGTTTAGCTGTTGAAGCTATCCATAGTTTGCCACGATGAGGAGTGTACCATGTTCGACCTTCAAATCTACAACGACATAACCCCCATCAACAATATAACCCCATAAATGATATAACCCCCATCATGAGAGAGGAGAAAGGATAGATAGGAGCCCATACAATGCTCACTACCACATTATGGGCTCCTGTCAGTGATGCAACCTTTTAATGCCGTAAACTAGCAATGAAGCCCATGGTTGATGCATACTTAAACACTTCCCTAAAGATTGGTAATATTTTATACACACCTGTAATTATTGTAATTCTCTTGTCACTGACCTTCATCTCTCATCTCTAGGAATGCTCTGTCTTGTAATCTTAATGGACCTTCTCTTTCAATATTTACTTTTGATTTCTTGTTTTTGGATTCATTTTTCTTGCCCAAATACTACATAAACAAATAAATAGATACATTGTTTATCCATAGATTATATATACAAACCACAGGTGGCATAATCGGTATCCATGGATTGGCCACTCCATCTTGAACTACCTCAAACCTGCTCTGATTGTACCTCCTTTCACTACTATCATTAGCACCAATATCATGTATATGATCTTCACTGTATATATCTAATCATATATGCCAACCAATGCTAATGAATGAACTATTTTATTCCACAATACCGATATTTTTATGGTCTTCTTCGGTTATTTCTTGACCGGCGATGTCTAAAGTCACTTTAATTCCTTTACCAGTTCGACTACCATATTTGGCGTTTCTGAGCTCCTCTTCCTTCAATCTTAATGCCTTCCTTTCTTCAGGTGATATCCATTGGCTGTCAACTCTAAAATAGTCCGATTCATCATCGACTACCTTAGTCCTCTTTGTGCTAAAAATAGTAACGGAACAATAACATCACTATGACATCATCACATGATTTACCTAGTCTTGTCATAGTGTACCAGTCTGTCTTTATGTTCAGTAGCTTTAGCCAAGTCGTTGTCTGATTGATTAATGCTTAACACAGGGTTATCCCCCTGTAATTCCAATAACTATTAATAAACTACTAAAATGTATTTTTTTTTTTTATAACCTTTATATTATACTGAGTCCACATTTTTTCTCTCTGTTTCTCTGCTCTTTTTGAGTCTCTGGTCAGTAGATGTTCTTCATCACGGGTGAAAACCACAGTACCACAGAACAAGCATGGGCCTGCCCCTTCCTATTTAGTATCACTAATTAACAAAATGAGTACACAATTATTAAATAAACCTGTTTACAAATAATCCGCCCACACTCCAGACAATTGTTAATTAGCTCATGTTTCTGCCCAAGGCACTGGCATGGATGTCGCCCTGGTATATTGACAGTTAATTTATCCTGACCCTGACCGCTCAATAGAGGAACATATTTGGATTTAGCTGACGATGCAGTTGATTGATTGGTTGATTCGAAACCAGGTGGTATGGTCTTACCGGGCTATATTATATATAATTAACTATTAACCCTTTAATTATAATAATCATTGTAATACCTTTTTTTTGTTTTTGGTTTTCTTGTTCTCGAATAAAACCATCTGGTCATCGTCAAGTCTCTTCAAAGGTACCATTATTTCTTGCTCCTCCTTCATCGATCTCCATCGCACCAGGTACTCCCGGGTGAACCTCTTACAGTGCTGTGAACCTTGTAGCAAACAACCAAGGTATTCTTCAATGGCTGATTCATTTGGTAGAGACAGCAAATGGCTTTAAAACAAATACAATAATAATACGGTATTACAATAAATTGTGTATAAGTATACACCTCAATAACTCTGGGTCATTCTTCATTTTGCCACCCATCAAGGAGCTTAGTTCCTTCTGGCACCATGTCCTAAGCTGACTTGCCTCCATCTTTATCGTGGGCGTGGCTCGATAACAATGTATGGGTGTGGCTCAAACATTATCAATTTTTTTTTTGTATAAACAATAAAATTTTTGTGAACAATGATGCTTTGTATAATTATGCAAAGATTCATTCTGTTTTCAGGGAGCACTGATTAAATAGATCTAAAAATATAAACAGCAATTAAACACTATAAAATATATCTTAGCACAACATATGGTTAACATTATCCCATACCTTCAGTAATGGCTGATGAAGACATTATCTCTTGTACCCTTTCCATAGCTATAGTTAGCTATATTATAATAAATATATAATAATGATGGCAATAATATTATCAATAATTAGCATACAGTAGGAATATTGACACGAAGTGACTCTAAACAGTCATCCATTTTTGATCCATCGCCATAACTAGCAATAATATCTATCTAATACACACATTAGTAACAATAATATAACATTAGTATACCAACATACGCACGTTGTAACGGTATTAGAACAGATTCATTCAGCGAATCGATGAATGTCTTGTGACCTGATCTATATATAGTATCATTTATTTTATTTCCATATATGGTATAAACTGCTACTACCTTATTGCTTTGAATACATCCTCCATGTAAATCAGATGATCAGTATAGAGTGCTCTATGGTGGTCCAACTCACTCTCCAATACCTCATTCTAAGCTAAACCTAATTAAATTCTAATTACATAGGGGCAAGAGGGGGTTTTACCCTTTCATTGAGCCTCTCGTATATTCCATTAGCGCTACCAATCAACTTTATCAGAATATCTTTAACCTTTTAAAAACATATAATGTACATACATAATATTTATGTATTACCAAGGGCATATTACCATACTTGTTGTCTGCTCTTCAAAAAGGGAGCTAATTCGTTTATAAGTTGTTTAACATCTATATGACAGATTTTCTTGATCTTCCGTTGACTTTGCTAGACAATTAAAATACAAGACACCATACAAGTCAACAGACCATAACCCAATTGTAACGTACAAGGATACATACAAACTACATACCAAAGGGAATTGGAGAGACAGTGTTAACAGTTCCTGAGCAACAAGACGACATTGGTCCAGAGATGTTTTTGACAATGAGTGAAGCCGTTCGACATTAGCATATGCAGGATCTAATGACGATAATGTGGGTGTGGTCACTGTGGGGATGACCCTTAGTGACCCCTCTAATTTCACTAGGTAGTTGTATAATTGGTGTATCTGGTCCTCGAGCCAACTCTATTGACAAAGCATAAATTAATCACTATAACACGCAGTAGTGGATGTGGGTGTGGCCTTACAATATTGTTGATGTCTGCAATATCCTGTCCTTCAATGATTGTATCCAATAATGATAACTCGCATTCTTTACTACTAGCATATCTACCAGTATAAACTCTACTACATGGTTGGACTACCTTCAAGTTAAACAAATACAAAGGAAAACTAATACTGTATACATGCACATGCTTGTTAGTCTATTCATACTCTTTGTTTATCTTTCAGTTTCAATATGTCATCTTTAATGGAGTCCAATTGGTGCAATACTGGTTCAGTGGGCATTTGCTCTTTCAAACAGCTATCAAGAATGATCACAGAATAATAACGATCACAAGGGCATCAGAGGATAGTATCCATCTACCATAACCCACTCACTGTATCTTTTTGATGGCTGTATCCTTCAGAATATTGACTTGATGTCTCAGTTCAGTATAACCGAGTATAGTTTGATTTAGCAATAATATCTAATACAAAGCAAGTCATGATGATACTCTTAAGGGCCAACTAGTGGGTGTAACCAGAAGACCTGGACACTCGCCTGGGGCATACCAGGGCATTGCCCAGCTATTGTAAAAAGATTTTATCATGCATATTCATTAAGCTTTGCAATTTAATAGTTACTTTGCCTGGTCTACTCTTAAATACATTTCTGCTGGTGCCCGGGCATGCATGATTATTTATTATATTCAAGTACATACACCCGAGTATATATACCTGACGTTCCAAGTGGAGTATTTGTGCCTTCAATAAATTAACCCTTCTAGCATCGTAACTTTCTGATGTTGTTTCTTGTATCAAGTGAGTGAAGCAAGCTCTAAAAATGTAAATTAAAAATTCACAATTTCTTAGACTAAGAACTGAAACCCTACTTCTGCTCAGATAGTTCTTTCAATAATTGTGAGTTTTCTTGTTCGAGTTTCTAAGCAAAAAATTTTCAGCATGAATATCCAAATCCAACAATGCATTGAAATACATTACTAACCCGACATCTGGAACATTTAACCTGCTCCTTGGTCGCATTTATTGACTCCCTTGAATGCTTTTTAGGTAGCAAGTTTTTAGATGAAGTTTTAGCAGACATTTTCCCCGCTCTTTAATTAGCCACACCCATATTATGTTTCCATGGCAACCCCAGCAGTGTATGGCAAACAATGAGTGTAAGGACCTACAATCCCTCTGTTAGAGTTGGTAACTGGAATGAAGACCTCTGTTTGGAAGAGGTCAGTGAGGCAATTAAAGAGAGTTTTTGTCTTCAAATAGATTAATTTATTTTTTTTAACAGGATCTTTTGAAAGATTTCCTTCACAAAAAACAAACAGGGCAACTTCTGGTACAAAAAACTCATAATTTACTACAAACACTTCTAAAACCGGTACAAACATGTAATTAAATATCCTATTGGAGCCAATTAAATATAAATTAATTACAACTAGGTGGAAATATCTCCATTAACGGATGGTCTACTACGTGATGGTGATCGTATAATGCTGTACCATATTCCCAGTGAATCAGTTACTTCAGCTAAAATATCAGCTGCTGAAGCTCACGATGCAACACAACTAGCATCAGGTCAATTTAACACACTACTGTCTGCAGTTCATACTACATCATGACCATGTCCTTTCATAGTATTTTGGCTAGCTACTTTTAGTTTACCAGTATATTGAATATATTTCCCAACAGGTTGCTTAGTAACCAATTCCAAGCAAACCAAGCCCTGTCCCAGGAATGTCTTCACTGTTAACAAAATCAGTGATACGTAAGTTATTCCCTATGATTGCATTGTATTATAACAATACATGATACGCTTTCAGGAGTTCTCAAGGAGATAGTGATAACATTATTTGCTATGGGGATGCCATCACACTAACAACGTTGCCTGATGAAGGAGGACAGGTATAGTACCCACCCTGTCCCCAATCCCCCCCTCCCTCCATCCCTTTCGCTCTTTCTTTCTTTCTTTCTCTGTCTTCCAGTTTCATTGTTTTTTTCTCACTATAGCTAAAGTTATTTAGTGACAGTTTCACGTTTACTAATTGCTCACCCAACAAACGACAACAAGAAGTCAAGCTTGTTGACAACATAACCTACAACTGCCACTGGTCAGTAGAACATTTTGCCTCATATAGATCTAGCTCTGTATCTAGTCTCATATAGCCAGACCCCTTACACTCCCTTTACACGGTGGGTCTGGTTGACTGTCTGCTATAGCCAATTGTCATGCAATTATGTGTACTCCAGTTTACTTACTGTTACTATATGTTATTATAGGAGATTCCTGTGCTTTGATCCGAAATACAGGCTGGAAACTGAAGGGGAGCCAGTGAAGGTATATTTCCTCCCCTCACCCCATATAATAAACTATTAACAAAGCTATAATTATAGGCTCAGGAGCCGTTGTATATTAACCATTGCAAGACTAACCAACACCTGGCAGTGCATACCGAGTTCACTGCAAGGTAACGTATAGTTGAATCACTTTTTCTCATAATTGATCGATCTCCCTTGACCTTCTCTCCTCTCATAGGACTCCGTATGGCAGGGAATACGAAGTCACTGCTCACACAAAGTTTAATATACATAAATGTGAAGACACCCAAAACCACTTCAGCTTATTTGACCCCTCTAAAGTTTAATTTTAAAAAAATATTATATAAAATAATATTTATTTAGTACAGAGAACTAAAAAACACAAATTAACATTGGTAAAAAGTTTAATATTTTAAGTTTTCGTTTATTCATCAATTTTTTCTAAATATACGACACTAAAGGAAGAAAAACGAAAATCAATGCACTTCCTATTATTATAATACATGTATTATAGCTTACCTGATCTGTTTTTCTGTCACAATAACAACATGCCCTATATTATTAGAATAATTATTATAATGAATCGAAAGGAAAATAATATTATATACCATTTAGATAGATGGTTCATTCTGTGTGGTATTAGCTCGTGCCCTAAATAACAGTTTATTAATGGTTATTAATAGATTAATAATACACGTCTGTACCTTTATGACATACATTAGCACAGTGCTGACAGATCCCTATAAGTAATAGTTATTATAAGTTAATTAATGATTATTGTTATAACTATATCCCATACAGGTTGTGTTGTGACATGATTTACAGACAAAATAGTCTATATGCTTATTCTGCCCCTCAACGAAACTAGCAGCAAAGCA
This sequence comes from Chalinula nematifera, assembly GCA_036873525.1. Classification (NCBI taxonomy): domain Eukaryota; kingdom Metazoa; phylum Porifera; class Demospongiae; order Haplosclerida; family Chalinidae; genus Chalinula; species Chalinula nematifera. The sequence continues at coordinate 45,132 of JAYJLX010069713.1, forward strand.
TATCCTAGGTTGCTCCCTGGATAATTAATTAATAATTATTAACCAATACACAAGGGTTAAACCCCACCCACTCATACCCTTCTAATACTATCTTGCCCTCGATTCTTATTTCGCTACCGGATTTCTATATTAAATAGAACCAAACAATTATTGGTAATACCCATTTCCATTACATCAGATTATTAGCATACCAGACCATACTCCATTACTGGTCTACAATCACTGTGAAGCAATGTTTGAATCAAGGAGGTTAAACCACTGTCGTCCTCTGTGCCTCCACCTCCTTTAGGATCAGCAAACTTTGTCGGTTTATATAAAGATCCTTCTGAATCGTCATCTATATCGGTATTATCGGTAATATCTGGTGCAAATGGGCTAGAAACAAACCAAAGCCACAGATAAAGAAACAAAACCACAATATACAATCAAAACTTGTCTCTTCTCCTGTCTCTTTCCTCCCCTCCCCTCCCCTCCCCCTCTCCTTCTATTCAATCAGGTATGGCCTGACCCTTGACCCTTATGGAGGGTCAGGCCATACCTTACTACCTTAATAGTGATATCTGTAATTCTTCACAAGGTGGAAACTCCGCTATGTCTATCTTGTCTTCCTTCATGAAGTCCTGTAGTTTATTCAATATGTGTCCCATGCTATTACAAACAGATTACCATCATGAGTGGTCCAATGTATACACTCCTTACGTACGTATCGCTGGGTTTAATTATAACATTATCAACGCTGAACTTTTTCTGCGGAACACTAATCGTTACACTAACAGGAAGAGTTGAAGGTGAGGGGAGATTACGCTCCAAATACCTAAGAATTATCAATGTAATAGTGAATCTATACATGTATAACAGATAGACTCTTTACTTGTCGTAGGTTGATGCCAGTATAGTTTCTATTCTAATTAGCTCATCTTCCAGAGATTTCTTCTTTTCATCCCAGTCTAATTCTATCTGTTTCATTTGTCGTAACCTTTCTGTAAAACAAACACAAATTAAATAGGAAAAGCAATCAACACCTAGTAAACCACACCCACCAGGGTGATCCGGATCGTGAGGGTATGTTCGAATAACTTTATCAATCTTCAATGCCTTGTCTTTGTAAGCACGTGCCTGGCTCTTTTTACACTCGGAAAGAAGTTGCTGTAACATACACAATGATAATTAATATTTTATTAATTGATATACAAATATTAATTAACCTGATGGTATTCTTCGTGAGCTTGCAATGTTTTCTTCAAGTGTCCTAAATAAAACCTAATTATACTGTTACCATGGTTACTAGTTGCAATAACATACTGCGTAACACGCCCTCTAATGGAGATACAAACTCTCCTTCCCTGCCTTCTTTTAATGCCGAGTCAGACGCTATCATTGTAACATTTTATAACTAGTTAATAACTAACGACAAAGACACACATACTTTTCATTGCTGCTTGTTTGTAGTACTCTTCTTCTTCTTTCTTCTTCTGTTTCAAGATGGTGTCTACACCAACAGCGCAAGTATATTATATACATAATACCTCAACAGACTATAACATTATACCTAATAATTCATCGTAAAGCTTATCGGAAATTAAGTCATCCACCGACAAAACGTCACGGCAAACTGGGCATTCATGTCTGCGAGAGAGTCAAGCAGAAAGATCGAGTGAGGAGGGAGGGAGGAGAGATACATACCCCCCCCCCCCCCCGACCCGAGGTCTGATAGCTAACAAACTAACCTTCTCCCGACCCATTCAACTATACATTTCCTACAGTATCGATGGCCACATGTCGTTAGACAAGATTCAAACACCGTTCCTTTACATACGGGACAATTGAAGTGTTCTTGTATCGATTCTAGCTAAAGAAAATTTAATGAGCTTTATATTGTAGACTAGATAGACAGAAGGCAGGACAATTAGAATATTACTTACTGGTATCTTAATAGGGAAGTCTTCACCAGCTGTCAAAGAGTACTGCTTTGAAAACCCTCGCGATAATTCGCTACTGCCGACGGCCATTTTTTTTCTTCCAAAGTATTGTTTGTTTAGCCACGCCCCATACAAATTCCATCTCGCAATCCGGTCGTGTCTTCTATATCTGTTGTGTTGCATTTTATCTTGGCAGTCGTCCTCTCTTTTCACAAGTTGTTCTTCTACTATTTTGTTCGGTGTGACAGCATTTCCTTTACAATCCTGGGCCCTGCTATAGAGCGAGTCTATAACGACAACAGTCGATGCTCTCGGGTTATTTAGACAAGATAGACCTTGAGATAGACCTGACGAGCGGCTATGGACCCCAAGCGAGCCCCCAAGGTAGGTCTATTATTTATTGCACTCTATCTCGGTCAGGCAAGTCTGTCTTTCAGGTCTCCCGTAGTGACATCGATACTTATTCTAAAGGAACCATTTGCATCGCAAACGATACCTTTTCAGCGGATAGCGATGAGGTACGTTTATATGTATGTAGGTATTGCTCGGCAAGGTTACTGTATCAAACTCCTCCTAACCAGTACCAAATAAACAAACTTCTTTATTTGTAATTTTGTTATTATCAGAGTCAAGCATCAACAACGCCGTTGTTTACTAGAGGTGAAATATTGACGATAATTCAGTACATGCCTGAGGTCAGTGATCAGTATTGCTACCTCCAACACACGTCCACATAGTAATATTGCTATATATACGGGAAAATACTTTAAATGTTTCTTTTGATGCAAATGGTTACTCACTAGCAAGCTGATCGAGGAATTTAATATTATTTAATTTCTCCAGGACAATATGTGTAGCGTAGTTGGACCAGACGGTGCCCAGTCGTGTGTACCCATGTCGTATTTAAAGATCAGACCTCCAGTGACCTTTCATCCATTACCGTGAGACTTTGATCTGATTCATGGAATGGTTGACTTTCAGTTTGTGTATTTGAATTCCCAGGTATTTGCATAAGGACGTGAAACAAAGTGATACAGATCAATTGCTGGTAAAGGAGAAGCAATTTATAGTTACGCCCCAAAATATAGATGACTATTGCATATATCAAAGGTACATTAACTTGCACGTTGGTTACTTGTCTGTTTACTAAAGCATGAATTGTGTGAAATTTCATTGATTCAGAATTAGTGATGTTGTT
>JAYJLX010069714.1:0-26892 GCA_036873525.1 Chalinula nematifera
TAACACCACACCCACTGGATATACCTGTTCGGCTAGCTCTACCGATAACACCACACCCACTGGATATACCCATTCGGCTAGGACTACCAATAACACCACACCCACTGGATATACCCATTCAGTTAGGACTACCGATAACACCACACCCACCCATTCGGCTAGGACTATCGATAACACCACACCCACTGCATATACCCATTAAAGACTGTTGTACTAAATTTCAACTATGTTAAATATTACTATTAGTATTGCTGTCATTATTATTATTGTGTGTTTATGTTGTACCTGGGTATGTGGGGCTCAGTATTATTTAGACCAAATTGTACTTTTTATGATAATTATACATTAATTTTATTGTTGAACAGTACTTTATATAACTAGTGAGACTAAAAATTCAATGTCTTTTTATAATTGAAAGCAGTAAAGTGCTTGCTTGTACCTTGTAGATTCATTGGCATCGCATAAAATGCCGTTTTGAATGTGCATAATTTGATTGTTTGATGTCTTTCCATGCCTTTATACATACAGTAATTTCAATGCGTATTTGTTAATTTTTTCAGTTGAAGAATAAAACATCAATTAATAATTGTAATTAATAATTAATATAGAAAGCAATATCTGATAAACTGATTTCAACCTTATCAAAAAATGACAATCCTGTTATTCTTTGTATCACAAACATACAAATCCCCGGAAGCATCCATAGCTATCCCGTGTGGTTCACACAGCTTACCCCCCTCCCCTGCAGGCTCTTTACCATATCCACTGAAACAACGAACAAACTCTCCACTAGTCTTAAACACAGACACACGATGATTACCCCATTCACTGACATACACAAAATCATTATGGACAACCAGAGAGGATGGAGCTGACAAGTGACCGTCTGGAGACCAAACTTACGAATCATCTTTCCTTCATCGTTCAACTGCCTTATGCAATTCTTTTCTCTGTCTGCTATGTACAGGAATTCATTACTGTCTACTGCTATGTCGTGAGGGTTTTTCAGTCGTTGCAGGAGCAGTAGAAACCCACTTGGGTTAATGGTACACACAGGGAACAGATCGTCGGTGAATACTTGAATACGATTATTCAAACTGTCGGCTACAAATATCTGTCCAGTCCTGGGTTGGACCGCAATGCCCTCTGGATATTTGAACTGGTCCCCACTGCTTTCACCACCGTTGATTGCCTTGATCAAGGTTCCGTTAGCATTAAACTTCTGAAGTCGATGATCGTCTGTTACTAGAATATGGTCATTGTCCATTGAAATAGCCACTCTGTTTGGGTGCATAAAATAACCATCTTCATTACCTTTTGCACCGATTGTTCCTTTCTTCTCACCGGTTTTGTCAAACAGTGTTAGACAGTGTGCGCCATTCTCAGCAACAACAATATCTCCGTTTTGAAACACCGCAATACCTTGTGGCTTGTTCAATCCTCGTATGACTTTGATTGGTTCACCTCTGGCTTCTGGTGTGGGTATAACTGGAACGACTTCTGGAGTTAGATTTACACCAGCTACTCGAACATGAAGCACATCCTTCCTTGTGAATGGTGTGAATTTGATCTTGTATTTTCCTAGCTCACGTGTTCGAGCAATGGAGCATTTCATCGGCTGTTGTTTAGCAGGAGAAGAAAGCTTGGCAGACATAATGAGGGATGGGGTTAGAGCGTACGGTGAACTATCTTCTGATAGGAGGGTGAGTGTAGCAGTTGATGGCTGTCCGACAAGACATGGTGTAACTTCAACGCTTGTCTTTTCGATTGCAAGCTTACTGTGTGTCATTTTACCAATGCCTGATTCTGGAAGTTCATTTTTTTCAAACCTCAAACCGATATCCTTGTTGCTGTCTTCAATCAATGCTTCTGCTTCTCGAGTAGCAGCATTCATTTCGTCCATTATCACATGTTTCTGACTCAGTATTCTTTCTTTGGTCCAATCTTTGAGATTGTGTTCCATCTTTTCCACGCATTTCCTGAGCTGAGTGATCAAGTCCTCTGCTAGCTGTTTCTGAGGTTGTATCTGTTGCAAAATTTGTTGTACAACAATGTCCACCTCTTGTGTTAAGCGTGTTCGTGATCGTTGTATGTCGTCGATGAGTTTTTGAGTGTGTTGGTTTATTTGTTCTTTAATGCTCTCTCCCTGTTGCTGAACTTCTCTTTCTCTGGTAGCAAGGTGAGCTTTGGCTGTGTCCATATTAGCTACTTTGCGCTTAACTTGGCCAATTCTATCCAGTATTTGTTGATGGTGTTTAGGATAACACTCTAATATGAGGCTGTAGGTGTGTTTATTGTGTTCTTCACTGATTGTACAGTCTCGACAGATAACTTTGCTACAGGTTTCACAGTAAACAGTCAGATGGTCATTGTGCTTAGTGCAGATCTGAAATATAGGTTGGTTTGACATCTTCTTCAACAGGTCAATCATGGTATTTATGTGAAAAGCAGCAGGGAAGCTATTAGCCCCTCCGGGAGGTAGCTCGAATTGCTTACGGCAGTTTGGGCACTTTACATAGTTGCTTGACCTATTCTATGAGTCGCAAACAATAACAAAAGATGAAAATGATAATTATTGGATGCATGCTCCAATAAGAGTGTGAGCCGACTCACTGTCATTTGCAGTATACAGTCCGAGCAGAATACGTGCTGACAAGGAAGTAGCTTGGGGTCTGTGTACTGTTCCAAGCAAACGCAACAAGTCACCTCCTTCTCGAGATCTTAAGCTTGCCAAGTTAGGTTGATCAGCCATTACAGCAATGCAAGCTACGTTGGGTGGGGTTACATCGTAACTGGTGTATCACTTGACCACAAATTAAGGTGTGGCTCTTTTTTTTTTTTTTTTTTTTTTTTTAAGCTGGCGAAAAATCAATTTTATTACCATTGAAAAATTTCAAATGAATACAAAAATATAAACTGACTATAAAAAACAACAACTACAAAAAAAGGAAATCAAATTTGTCAAAAAACAACAATCCTGTTATTCTTTGTATCACAAACATACAAATCCCCAGAGGCATCCATAGCTATCCCGTGTGGTTCACATAGCTTACCTCCCTCCCCTGCAGGCTCTTTACCATATCCACTGAAACAACGAACAAACTCTCCACTAGTCTTAAACACAGACACACGATGATTACCCCATTCACTGACATACACAAAATCATTATGGACAACCAGAGAGGATGGAGCTGACAAGTGACCGTCTCGTGCGGATCCCCTTGAGCCAAAAGTATTGATCAGCTTTCCTTCATCATTCAACTGCCTTATGCAGTTCTTTTCCCTGTCTGCTATATAGAGAAATCCGTTTCTATCTATGGCTATGTCGTGAGGGTTTTTCAGTCGTTGCAGGAGGAGTAGAAAGCCTTTTGGATTAATGGTACACACAGGGAACAAGTCATCGGTGAATACTTGAATACAATTATTTAAACTGTCGGCTATGAATATTCGTCCAGTCCCGGGCTGGACTGCAATACCTTCTGGATATTTGAATTGGCTTCCATTGGTCTCACCGCCGTAGATTGCCTTGACGAAAGTTCCGTTGGTTTTAAACTTCTGAAGTCGATGATCGTCTGTTACTAGAATATGGTCGTTGTCCATTGAAATAGCCACTCTGTTTGGGTGCATAAAATAACCATCTTTGCTACCTTTTGCACCAATTGTTCCTTTCTTCTCACCGGTTTTGTCAAATAGTGTTAGACAGTGTGCCCCATTCTCAGCAACAACAATATCTCCGTTTTTAAACACGGCTACACCTTGTGGCTTGTTCAATTCTCGTATGACTTTGATTGGTTCACCCCTGGCTTCTGGTGTGGGCATAACCGGAATGATTAGCGGAGTTACATTGATGCCTGCCACTTGAAGTTGGAGTTCATCTTTCCTTGTGGACGGAGTGTAACTGATTGTGTATTTCCCTGGTTCACGTGCTGACGTAATTGAGCACTCCACGGACTGTCGTTTGGTAGCAGGAGAAGAGATTGTGGAAGAGATGAGGGAGGGTGGTATAACGCAAGGTGACCCATCATCCGATTGTAGGGTGAGAATAGCTGTTGATAACCGTTTGGCTCTCGTTAAAGTAAGTTCCAAATTTGTCTTTTCAATTGCCAGCTTGGTGTGTATGATCTTACCGATTGCTTCTGACTGTGATGACGAATTGCTTTTTTCAAATTTCAACCCAATATCTTCAACAGCGCGGTATTCTACCAAGGGGGTTTCAGTAACAGTGTTCATTTCCTCCATTATCGCATGTTTCTGTCCCAGTATTTGTTCTCTCGTCGAATCCTCGAGTTTCCGCTCCATCTTTTCCACACATGCCTTGAGCTGAACGATCTTGTCCTTCGCTAGCTGTTTCTGAGGTTGTATTCGCTGTAAATTTTGCTGTAGGACAGTGTCCACTTCTTGTGTTAAACATGTTTGTGATCGTTGTATGTCGTCGATGAGTTTTTGAGCGTGTTGGTTAATTTGTTCCTTGATGGTCTCTCCCTGTTGTTGAACTTCTCTTTCTCTGGTAGCAAGTTGTGTCACAGTGGTGTCTGTGTTGGTTACTTTGTGTTTAACTAGATCGATTTTGTCCAGTATTTGTTGATGGTGTTTAGGATAACATTCTGATATGAGGCTGTAGGTGTGTTTATTGTGTTCTTCGCTGATAGTACAGTCTCGACAGATGACTTTGCTACAGGTTTCACAATAAACAGTCAGATGGTCATTGTGCTTAGAGCAGGTCCGAAATTCAGGTTGGCTTGAGATATTCTTCCACAAGTCAATCATAGTATTCATTTGAAAAGCAGACTCCAGACTTTTAACACCTCCGCGAGGTAGCTCATGATTTTTACGGCAATTCGGACACTTGACCTGATTGGCCAAAGTAGACCTATTCTGTGAATGAAAAAAAATTGGAAACATATGATATCATAACAATCCATTACCAGTATCTAATACAATGAATGCCGGAATCAATTATTGATGGCTTACCTGGGTTATCATCTGCACTATGCAGTTCGAGCAGAATACGTGTTGACAAGGAAGCACCTTGGGATCAGTATACTGCTCAAAGCAAACGCAGCAAGTAACATTCCTCTCAAGATCTTCTAAGTAATTGTTTGGCTTGGCCATTCTTGCTGAAAACAATGGCGAGCGGACTAGACTATATGTGGAAAAGGGACCGTATCATTAATGGGGGCGTTTGGAACAGGTGAATTCCCTGGGATCCCCCTACACACCGGATGCCCGTCCCGTCTTCTCACCTCTCCATGCAATGCATATCGAAGAGATAGTATAGACTATAGTCATAGATAATTATTATGGTATAGTAGATAGCCATGTTTCATCACGTGACAGGAAATAGGTGTGGCTCGATTTCTTTCTTCATTTTTATGTCTCATGCATCATGGCAGATGACTTATACAGGCCGTGTAGGAATGGTTGTGGATTTACTGGAACAGTAGAGACGGGATATTACTGTTCACGATGTTACAAGGAACGCACTGGAATGTCTGCAGTGCCGAATGACGTTTTCCCTTTGGATACAACGCAGAATCTTCCGCCTGCTGATCCTCAACCACCCAAAGAGGCAAATATTTGCTCAATTTGCCGCGATTTCTTCGGTTCAGCGGAATACGGAGGTCTTTGTCACTCTTGTTTTATGAAGAAAACGAAGCATCAAAGCTCACAGGATTCACAGCTTTGCACAAAGTGCCAAAAATTCTTTGGCTCGGAAGAATTCGGTGGTATTTGTAACAGATGCTTTATGGCGTTAACAATGGAGGACACACAAGGTCCCGCACGCGGGGGCCATACAACTCAGGAACCCGTATTTCAGCAGTCCACTGACAGATATCCTCCCCCTCACGTACAAGCCGGAGAGAATCGTTCCCATGGTTTCAATCCTCACCTAGTTAGTGACCCAGAACCATACGAGGGCATACCACCTGCCGCTAACATCCCGCCCAACTTGCCACGCCCATCTCAGCACAGCGCTAACGTATTCCAGCACCAACCGTCAGACCCTTCCCCAGTAAGGGATTATGGTCGTCAGTCCCCCGTTAGCCCCATTAATTCACCTCCTCACAGACCTGTGGACCATCCCCAGCAAATGAATTATCCTCCGCAATTACCGGGAACCAGTCCTGAAGGGAGTTACGGCCCCATTCCCATGACTGAAGGGAATCGCCGCCCCATGACTGAAGGAAATCGCCGCCCCGTGACTGAAGGAAGTCACCGCCCCATTCCAAAACCCAGACGTGATCGTTCCCTATCCAATAAGCAACCTAATACTACTGGAGGTAGTGGTGTCATGGAAAGCTATCCAAATCAAAAGCAAACTCCCCCAGACCCCTTGAGCAACCGTTCCTGCTTCGTCTGTGACCCGGACCAGCCTATACAGCTGCTGAACGTAGTCTGCCAACAGCATGCTAAGCACATCAGAGCTAGAGCTATGCATAATGGCAGTACTAGTGGTGATAAAGGCCACTATAATCCACCAGCTGCACCTGAACAGAGGTTACCAACCAAACAAAGCGCTTTCACTAGTCCTCAATTCACCTTACCACCTGCCAACGAACACCATGGCCATTTGGGCTGTGGTAGTGCCATTGGTTACCATGGAAACCCGACTGTTGCCCCGCCCATGCAGACACGAGGATCTCCGGACATGCCTGATAGTGTATTCGAATCGACTCAACAAAGGACGGAACCAGTACGTGCCAAACCGAGAGCTGGTTCCACTTGTTGTAATGTTGGCTGTGGCAATATGCAGGCCAGTGATCTTGGGGGATTCTGTCCTGATTGTTATCAGATCATGGTACAGTCCAATCGTCAATCAAGGGGAAGTGACCATGGTGAAATGGGCAGGGCCAGTCCAATTGGAGCATCACGGCATCAGCCACAGTCTCCGCCCGAGCTTGAAGTTCCACCTGCGAAGATGCTATGTTGTACGCCAGGTTGTAGCTTCTATCCTCTGCCAGAGTTCAATGGCTACTGTAAAGATTGTTACGCAAGCAAACAAACGTGAACAAAGACATTAGTTGTTGTGTGACTTTCGGTCAGTAATACATTATAATGATCGAATAATATAGTATAGTTGTTGATATGGTGTTATGTGTCAGTATAATAATAATAATAATTATTTTTTGATCATAATTATATCTTTTATTTTGTTTGAAACAAAAAAAACAAAATTATTTAAACATGTGTTATTATACTTAATTGTTATAATTAACATAATACATGTATTATGGCAGCAATTAAAACGTGCATAAGAATAAGATCAACGATCGAACAACATACATTGTTGACATCTGAGAGCTATAATTGAATTTGCATAATTTTTATTATTGTAAATTAATGATCAATGAATGTAAGATTATAATGAATTATGCATAATAGCCAATTAAAATAATTAATTGAAGTATAAAATTCACTCGTACATTATACATCATACATTATACATGTATATAATTGTGGATTATATTTTTATCATGATTTTAATTGTCATGTCAACTGCTGATAAATGTATGTGGAGAGTGATGAAGAATTATGAGGAGAATTATATAAAAAAAAACAAAAAAGAATATCACATTTTAAACTAATTTTACTGCTGCTTTAAACCAGGACACAATAGATAATAAACTATTTATAGTAACAATAAAAAATGACATCACTTGATTGGCTTTAATTAAAACTGAACTGCTCGAATGCTGCCATTAAATCTGACGACATATCTGATAAACCCAGCCCGAAACTAGTTCTACTAAATTTGGAGGAATCTCTGGGTGCCGATTTAGAGTCTTTGCTATTACTAGGCTGAAGATGGTTACTGTCATTGCTGGTGGGTGTGGTGCCGTTGGGGGTGGGGTTTCGTGGGGAGACAACATCAGCAGGGGGTTCTGGTGGTGGGTGTCTCAGTACCACTCCTGGGGGGTTCGATTGAGGGTGTTTTGGAGACGCCACTGGGGGCTCAGGTGGAGGGTGCCTTCTAGAAGCTGGGGGTTCTGGTGGAGGGTGTCTGAGTGATACTGCTGGGGGGTCTGGTGGTGGGTGTCTCATAGGGTCTGATTTATATGAAGGTGTGACGCTGGTTTCTTCATCGCTACGAATACCAGAATCGGTTGATTTACCAGTAAAAGGAGAAGCGGAGCTCGTTTCCATGGGGCGTGACCTCGTTAGGGCGGAGTCTTCGTTACCGCTGTATGTCTTGAGTTCGATGCTTGGGGTATTATTTGCGGGGGTGGAGTTCGGAAGGGGAGTAGAGAATGTGGTGGAAACGCTATCAATACCGGTAGAATAGAAGCTTGATCTATCCGTCCCTGAGGTGGATTGATTAGTTGGTTGAAGAAGAACGCTGCTCCTTGCACTCACAGAGTCGTCCATTGTCGATGTCTTACTAGCAATATCTGACGTTTCCACGGGAGGATACATGCCAAGTGGGCTGGGTTGCTGGAGAGTGGATATTGAGCCAGCCCCGCCCACTCCACTGCTGCAGGCCTGGCTATCGGTAGCTGTACCGGTATTAGTGGATTTAGTAGACCTCAGTGTGGAGGGAAACGAACCATCAGCTTCGTTATCGGAGTCCCCACTTGAAGTGCTGGAATCGTCGTTCCCACTCAGTATACTGAAACTCAGGCTGAGATGGTCCCCGCCGTTGCTACGGGTGACACTAGTGGAGCTCAAATGGCCGCTGCTCCGTTTCTTTCCTCCGCTCGCTCGTCTAAGTATCACATCACTGAGCATGGAGGTGCCGCTGTGTCTAGTAGAGGATTGTGTGGTATCATGTATATACGGGTTTTCCTCCATGACTACCGGCATTGGTTGTCTTCCATCGGTCGTGGGTAGGAATGTAGAGTAGGTAAGATCATTGGCCTTAGGGGAGAAGGGGGCAGTGCCCTTAGGGAACACCAGGGAGGGTAGTCTGGTACTGATGTCTTTTAGTCTGTCCTCAATAGTGGTAATGTGTGGACGCTCTTCACCTCTCACTCTCCAGCACTCGGTCATTATATCGTAGCTAAAGGAGAAGGGAGAACAATACTTTAAACTACTGAACTCATCTGTAGTGTAAACTATAGTACTGTATGTATGTGTATTATGTGTATTTCTTATACAAACAACCTATCATAGTTTTACCAGCTGATAAATCACAAAGTGAGACATTGTGCAAATGCATACATACATTGTACATATACACTTGATACTTTATGTACATGTACACTGTACATTACACTGTATCAAGTACATGTGTACATGTACATGTATAGTACTATATACATTACATGTACATTGCATTGTATAAGGGTACATGTACATGTATGATTGATACACTATATAATAATGTGTTACAATACTCATGTTATACATGTACATGTAGTACATATATGTCACTAACATTTCATCCAGACATTCATCAGGTTTAGGCAACCGTTCCCCCATCATTAGGTGAGATATAATACTACCATTGGGTACATCAGGGTAGGGGGTCTGAGCCATACTGAATATTTCCCAGAGCAATACACCAAACGACCACTGTAAATGAGAGACAGAGAGTCATAGAATAAAACTTTAGATAAAAAAAAAAACTCACAATGTTGCTCTGTGCTGTCATCAGACCCTCCTGTAGTGTCTCGAGGGCTGACCACTTGACCGGTCTCATTGCCCCCTTAATGGTGCTATAGGCATCAGGATGGAACTCTTGAGACAGCGCTCCATCGGATAGTTTGACAACATAACCATTGTCCAGCCTACATGAATGGGTAATAAAGGTATAAAGAAGATATCTATGTATACATATACGTACATATACATGTTAATAGCTGACTCCTACTGTACATGTACATGTACACGTACATGTACACGTACATGTACTTAGAAATGTAAAAACTGAGTATCAATTTTTGTACAGCTTTCTTCAGCATTTACTTACCAGCAATTTCTCAAAGCAATATCTTGATGAGTAAGCCCCTTCTCGTTAAGGAATTTAATTGCAGCTGCCAATTGGAGGCCAAAGTTCGCCTTGTATTCTTCACCAAATGGCTAACAAATAAACATTATTAACAAATAATAACTACTGTAAGAATACATGTATATACTGTACACCTACATGTACATGTATATAGAATAATAAGGGATAATAAGGGATTATACATTAAAGTACATGTTATAATAGGGTATTGTTCTTTTACTCACATTCAGTGGGCATGATTCAGGTGATACTCTACCCAGCTCAAGGAATGAGTGTAGATTCCCATACTCCACTATAGGGTATATCGCTATAGGGACACAGTTATCCTCCACGCTCATACCCAGTATCGGCAGGATGTGGGTGTGTTCCAGACCCTGTAGTGATAGAGCCTGCTCGACAAACTTTAGCACCTCCTCTCTCTGACAGTTCTCACCTAATAATACAATGAAACATACATAGTATATGTACAGTATTGAGGACTGTGTATAATACATGTAGTTTAGGTCAAGTCTGTGGGTCTTTCACTAGGGCAACTATACTGCACACGACTGGCAACTTGTTGTACTAGAGTTAATTCAATTACTACTTTCAAACAACTGAAGTACATATAGTCGCATGCGATAAATATACGTTTGATATAATCCTTAATTACTAATGTTTATGTACATGTACATGTATTTTCCCATTTTGATGTTATGTTTTTTACTCACGTAAACACAAACACTGCCCTGAAATACATGTATAATGTACAGTGCATGTACAATAGTAGTAATAAAGGGATTACAAAGGCTGCTATGTAAACAGTTATGAAAAGGGAGGAGCATTGTAACTATAGCAACATATATGCACATGTGGGTAGTGTAATAATCAATTACCTGTGCTCATTTTCAACATGGCTCCCTGGTTTAACACACTCATGGGATTAGAGGAGTCCATTAACAGTAGGCCATGGTTCAGACAGCCATTCTCAACTACAAAGGGAGGGAGAGATGATACATTAATAAGTAAAAGACACGATATCAAAGTATGGCCACATACCTCTCAGGAACGTGTTTGTGATGGTCAGTTTTCTCCTGTCTATGTTAACAGTCTTAATCATCTTCTGAATGTGCAGTGGTAGCATGACTACCTGTCCCCACGGCGACGCTATAACACAACACAAAGAGAAGCAAACACGTTAGCTGAACAACGATTGTTAACAAGTTGCTTAACAGGATTGTCAGTAATGCATTTGAACACATACTACAGTATTAGGATAATTATATAGCTAGAGGGGGTTGCATACACACTATACTCTGACAGCATGTTTACCACATGTACTGCTGCATGCATGTTGAGCTATGTCTACATGATTAACGAGTATGAATACTATGATAATCAATATGAAGGTATACAGCATGCATACAAGTAAGTCATAGTGTATAGCTTCCTACAATGGTGTAAGACTGTTGTTTAGTTGTCTGATCTCATGGCAACAAGTTTCAGTATCTCTTGACTCTTGAGTAATAGTCTAGTTTATATTAGTGTACATAGGGTGTACATGTACATGTATGCATATGTACATGAATTATTCAACCTCTTTAAAGCTAAATGTCCTTTAAAAGAAGGTTTTATAACTGATATAGCCCTTACTGTATGTAGTGTACAGACTGTACATGTATGATTTACTTACTGGACCATAGGGACACAGGGGCAGATTCCTTCTTGTATTTATCATCCTCAAGATCTAATACTACGTCATCGTACGCTCGGTGGACAATCTCATCCGGATTATCAAAGAAACCAGACGTGGTTGGACTACAGGAAAGACAATTAAACTAATACTTCATTATGCCTCAGATGCATCAATATGCCATAGAAAACCACCCAAACAATTAAGACTAAGTGTGGGGCTCACTACAAGCTTCATATTGGACTACCGGAATTACATTATGTGAGGTTCATAGGTATAGTACGTGTATATTCTAAAATACTTATGACACTGGTTAATACTGATCGGTTTCGAATTCTATAGTAGCCTAAATCCCTGAACTAAAAGAAGTAGATGTACATGTACAGGTCCCAATGATGGTGTAGTTACAATGTACTACATAAATGTGTATGTATACATTGAATGAACATGTGTTGTACTGTATGTGACTGCCCAATACTCACAGTGGTTTTCTCTTGTTACATTTAACACAGCAGATTACACACAAACAGCAGACTATGATCACTATACACAGAGTCAGGAAACCAGCAATGGGACCGAATATAACCACAAACAACAGCCATGGTGGACCGGTGTCTAGATAACGAAGGAGAAAATTAATAAAGAACAGAATCATCACATACAGTACACAGCAGTGGTGATATGAATGAATAAAACAACACAGCCATCGACTGCTCAATGCTTTTATATACTACACTAGCTACCCGTCTGTCTGTCACTAACTATTGAGACAAAGGAAGGAGAGGGAAGGGACAGAGAGAGAGAGAGGAGGAAGGTGTGAGTGTGTTAACATGTCTGGCACTTATTTTATGTGCACACGAAACGAGCAAGGTGTTGATAGCACTCAAGGGTATTGGGAAGGGAGGGGAGGGGGGTGTATAGCTTATAGTCAATCGATGGTAGTAGACTTTAGGGGTATTATTATAATGAGTATTCGTAATACAAAGGGTGTGAGAAAGTAGTAGTCAACTCCCTGTCATGCATAATGTATTGTTACACATACAGTATTGCATACAGTACAATATATATGTACATGTGTTGGTATGTACATGTACACTGTATATCAGATTTTTTTTCAAACTAAAGTTTTTTTTTGTGCTAAGCAGACACTATATACATGTACATGTACATGTATACGTACATATATCTGGAGTTAAGGCTACAAATTTCACACAGTAGTAATCACTTATCCTTTGTTGCTTCGATCACCCAAGGCAGGATAATTATACGTAATATGTACATGTACAGTACTGTAGTACACATGTAATACTAACCCACGGTCGGTCCAGGGCTACCAGAGTTGGCTAGCCTGGTTATGAGTAGGGAAGGTGTTGCTGTTACTGATTCTGTTGTATCGATTGGTACATTGATTGATG
Organism: Chalinula nematifera; assembly: GCA_036873525.1. Taxonomy (NCBI): domain Eukaryota; kingdom Metazoa; phylum Porifera; class Demospongiae; order Haplosclerida; family Chalinidae; genus Chalinula; species Chalinula nematifera. The sequence goes on from JAYJLX010069714.1 coordinate 13,037, forward strand.
ATGTGGTAGTTATCAAGGATAGAGTACTGAGAGTTGTGGTAGTTTGCGGGATTAGGAACGAGTCTGTTGAACTCGAGAATGGGAATAGTGATTCAGATGGGAACGGTACAAATGTAACAGAGCCTATGGTATCCATGGCAACGGACGATACATATGGTAGCAATGACTCATCAGCACCGGACCCCTCCTCAATATTAGATTGGGAAGCCCCTGTGATTAAGAAATTTAATTAAACATGAAAAAAAATGCATTGCAAAATAAAGACTGCCGATGAGTAAACAACATCCATATTTACAGCTGGTAAACATTGTGGTTATTGTGTTTGTCTTTCAGAAAACAACCCTTTTAAACAGTACATATATTAACATACATACAGTATTATACAATGTATTTATGTATGCATTCTGTTAATAGCACAAATTAGCAGAGATGAGTAGGAGTACTACATACACACTGTACCCCAGTATGGTTGATCGTGTGGGTGGAGTACACTATACACATGTACATTTAAGCTGTAGTACTTGTATAATATGTACATGTACATGTACATGTGTGGTACGATATACAATAGAGTATAGAGGGTACATGGTATAGGTACATGTAATTGCATGTAATTAATTCACACACCAACGAATAGCTAAAAGAGAGCGTCAAAACAACTGTGTATAGCTACAGTACAGGGCTGTTGTTAGGTTGTGGCGACGATAGGGAGCCACTATGATAAAGTGAGTAAACTAAATCGAGGGAAAAACCATTACGTAATCACTGGGTACAGGTATAGTATATCTGCCTACTTGTAAGCACAAAAAGGGGTAGCTAGTGCTCTACTTCTACCAATATAAGCATGTACATAAGCGATTGTTGACTACATGTACAGGATATACGCTACTTTTATCACTTAAAAAGCACTGAAATTGATATTCAAGGGTTACACAGGAAGCTAGCATACATGTACATGTATGTAATAAATTAATAATAATTAATCGAATAATACTGTGTCGGGCTATTGCAAACATGTGAAACCAAGAGGCAACCAAGCGATATACGGACTGAGGGAAGTTCCTCTCCTAGCTCATGTACTAAAACATACATGTACCGATCATGTCATACTAGTTGTATATGTGGAATGATTAAATTATTGCTTACAAATAACAACAGCTCAATCTCTTTTGTTTATGACAATTTCAGTCAATAATGGTGAGTGTCACAAATAGGTTGACACCAATACAGGCTTTCCTAGAATCTCCTCGACTTGGCCAGTAATTAACACGAAGTCATGGAGATTAATCGAATCAACACCTTATGTCAACAAATCAAACACACCCTTATTGACACTCATACCTTCAGTATATAGCGGCACTAGCTACGAAAACAATAGCTATTCTGTACAATGCATAGTTATTATAATAGCATTAGTAAAGGAAGTACATACAGTACTAATCAATATGAGTGCTCGTACAGTGTATGTGTTGTATCACTGAGTGAGGCTGAAATACATGTACATGTACGTATAACCCTAAATTTTTGAAATTGAAAATTTCTTGCATATTTTTTTTTTATAATTATATTAACGAAAGTTTTTAGATGACAAGAATATATAGTAGGTTGTACAATACAGAACAATACTGACTACACTATATACTTGTAATTGCTACATGTATTCCAACAGCCATATATAAGGCTGTATGTACTGACCTACCCATTATGTATGGCTATTGCTATACTGTGTACTGACCTGTGCAGTCCTTTCTCAATAGGAAATTAGCAGAGAGTAGCGAACTACTGCTGTTACCATCAGCTGCTACCAGCGACGTGGAGTTGAGCTGTACAGTGATATTAATGATTCCATACACACTGAACGAGCCATGGAGACAAGGAAACGATATAGTGAATCCTACAGTACATGAAGAGATATACATGTACATGTATAGTGTAGTACAGTACAGTGGAAGAAAAGGCTGTAAGTACAGCTAATGTACTGTCATTATTTAAAAAATACCCCCACCATTCATGCATGCATGAATTCATGTGCCGAACATTTAATTAACCACACTATAAAGCAATTAAGGAAGCTACTAGTTAGAGAGGCTGCGAGACTACTATAAGATACTATAATTATACCAATCAATGACAATTAATATACTGTACGTGTACATATATGTACATTACCTTATATAGCCGGTTTTTTACGTGAGGATTTAATTTTCGTTTGGCCAGAAAAAAGTGAAAATTAAATCAACTAAAATTTAATTTTATTAACTAAGTTTAATAGCGACGTGCAAGAAAAATGAAAACTAAATTAATCCAATGAAAATTTTGAGCAATGAAAAAAACCAGCTATACAGTAAATGTATATACATGTACACGTACATGTACATGTACGGATTACCTTCTGGGTGGTCATTAATCCGTCCTTCTTCTGGTATAGAGAAATTAATTGATTGAAAGGTGTTTGTTACTGAATCGTCCGCAACACTGATTTTATAGCTGGTCTACAAGTGGAGAAATTAGATTACAGTAAATAAACCGAGACAATTATTTAACATGCATGAAAATTAAGGTTGAAATGAAATCGAAACCTGATTCTTTTTAAACAAGTATCACAAACACAATTAATGTACTTAACTGATACTACATGTAGTTAAACCCAAGTATAACCAATCAGTGTAATGGACATGTGTACAGTATGTGTTAATGTTATGTATATGTGTACTAGTATGTGTATATTTACAGATAAAATTAATATTTAATAAACAATCAACATTGTTTATCACTAAATCCCAACATCAAATATAACTGATCGATTTCGAAATCGTAAATTCATTACGTGCCGACAGTCAACATTGCAAATCATACATGTATTTTCGTTAATTTAACCCCAACTCCGTCTGGATGTTATTTCCGCAGTTCATGATACCACACAGGGTTTCCACGCATACCACATTACTAAATACACAAGCTTTATCCATTACCTCAGACTAAAGGGATTAAACATTACTATAAAAGATGCACTAAGGGAGAGTTTTAATCTGATATCAGCCAATAGACTGGCTATGGCAACAGGACATGAACGACAACTTTAGCAGATGACTTGGTTAGAATGGCTTCCTGACACATGACACTAGTGCTCTATAAAGGCTTCAGATAATGCTGGAATGTTTATAGTTCAGACAGGTGCACAGTGAGATGACTGATATGTCAGCAAAATTAGGGGCAATATGCATTGTTTAAAGAACACCATGACAACTGATCAACAACAAGCCATGATATGGTGGACTCTTTTCACATGAGAAAATAAATAAATAAAAAAGAATAAATAAATAAATAAATAATGTCATTTGGCCCTAATACATGAATTAAAAGTATGTTTTCTACACTGGTTGAGTCTCGATGGCAAAAAAAAATGCACATCTAATTGACAACCTCTATTTAATGCAATTACATGTACATGTACATATATAGAGTCATACCAATGTACATTATACATGAAATTCAATTAAATGTGTGTAAAATTCGACTGTAATTTCGATATTAATGCTTAATTTGAGAGTGGTAATCAGCTACATGTATCTATAGTACATGTAAACACAGTCCTGCTGTTTGTTTAACACCTGTTCCATCTGATAACAACACCAACCCAAGCTTAAGGTAACTGTGTTGATAGCTACACGCACATAAAATACACTATAGCAAAACAGTTATAGCTAGGTATTTGACCCTGTACCACCACTACTGAACAACAGTCAACATGCACCAGTTCACTACATGTATTGTAAAGATATGGGTACATTGTGTACATGTACATGTACATATACATGTACATGTACATATACGTGTACATGTACTGATAAAATAAATAATGGTATTTTTAATGGCTTTTCTGGAAAGAACAACTTTGAACATACATGTGTACATGTACCAACAACTTTACTACTAACAATTATGCAATTATTTTATTTTAAAAGAAAAACTCCTTCAGAAGTTAACAGTGATTTTATTTGCTTATAACAAATCCTTTGGTTTCATTATACGTATTATAGTTAGTTACAGTATACATGTATGTACGTACAGTGTACTGGTCCAAACCTAATGTTATAAAACATGGCTCAAATGACCACTCTCGCTAAAATAAATTTACAATTTTTTTTTTCAAGCGCAGACTATAATTCCCTAATTCCCAACACTGGCCTTGCATCAGCGAGTGTTTACAAATTACCCGGTCAAACTGCCGCCACAAACTCCCGCCATCACATGTACACAAACAGTATACAGCTAGTGTACACTGTATATATACATGCCCCCTATCCTCTTACTATGCTAGTAAGTATAGCTAATAAGGGAGTTGTTAGACTCAGTTGTTTTTTTTCAATGGAAAAGGAGTAATGGAATGAAAAAGAGGGGAAATGTAGGACATTTCAAATGGCAAGGGAACAGAAACAAAGCAGTTATGCATGTACAATGTACATGTATATAGAAATACGGAGGAACAGACTGTCGTGACAATAACATCTACTACCATGGGAGTTAAATAGTCTGAGAAATAGAATACAAACCCCCTCCATTCTACCTGGTATATACAATGTATAACATGTATGTGCATGTAACAGATTAGAGAGCATACAGTACATGTACATTGTATATGAGTATACATGTATACATGTACAGATGGTACATTCCTCAGGTAAATTAAATTAGGTCACTTAAACGCACTCTATTGGTATATTATTGAATTTACCAAGAAAAAAAAACGAAAAGCAAAAAATACTGTGACATGATGAACGATATCATTTGACTTAAATTTCTCTGTGTACGATTTCCCTCCCTCCCTGCAATTAATATAATTAACGATTACCAAGAGGTGGGGGGAGGGGGAGGGAGAGGGGGGCTGCCTACCTCTGTGTCATTTGATCTCCAGTATACGGTTACAGAGTCGACGGTCGAGGGTAGACTGGGAAGAGTCTTGTTGGTTCCTTCCAGAGGAACGTAACCATATACATCCACCATATTGACGCAGCCGCTGATTATGGAATACCGCTCACCTAGTAGTTATAATAATAATAATAAAAAACCAATTAAACACTTGTAATACTGGAGGGCATTTTGTATGGGGAGCAATTTTCTACTGAGTCTAGCTGAAAGTTCCGCTTACAAGTGGTTTGTTTTGATGAATAAAATAGCTTATACTGACATACACTCATAAACACAATTGTTATGAATTTCATACCGGAGACTAAATATCACAGACTTAGTGACTCCAGTGAGTGTGTGGGCGGATGGAGAGAGGGCTGTATACTGTAGCATTTACTAATTAATTACGTTAATTTATTAACACGAACAAACAATACAAAATGGTTGCTATTTGCAGTACATATAGTATACCACACATCTACATTGTACATGTATAATAACACATGGCAATGAGCTTGAATTGTTTAGTTTATTATAGTGAACCTAATACAAAGGTCATTATTCTCTGATAATGGATTTTGGAAAAAGCAGAATCAACCACTTAAATAAAGGAACGAAATAGCTGATTCCAAGGTGTTCATATATTAACAAATACCTATATTTACTTTATTATATACTCGTTATACATGTACATGTATAGTAAATGACCTAATAGCAGCTGTATATTTGGAGCTCCTTCAGGAAAAGAGGGATAAAGAGTGGGAGTCAAGTGAGTAGAACATGAATATTATGTAATTATGAACGTCTGTTTTCATCCGTTTTACTGCCTACAGGTCAAAGTACATAAACAACACTGCCATGATGGCTGGGGACGAATTATTAATGATATACATGTACTCGTGCAGTCAGAGCTATCACACTGTGAAATATGATATTAAACAAACAGTACGCATGTGCAGGCTGCCCATCATCAAAGAAGGGTTTTTTTTTCCTGTTTTGGTGTACTAGGTTTCAGATATAATAGTAAATAAGGTACTCTACGTACATGCATGTAATATACATGTACAAAATATATAATACTGAGTGCTACTACATACTCATATACATGTACATACATTGTAGAACATAAAATCATAATAATACTGTATACATTATACATGTATGTATATACATGTGTACAATGTACATACAGTCACTGTAACTGTCGATAATACAGTAGTACTTATAGTGTGTATTGTATTGCCAATACTGTAATACTATTATATACAGTAGTATTGTATATCAATATAGTGGCCTAAAGAGTAGTATAACACGATTCACTTCCCCACACAATTTCTCTATTGAAGTCGAGCGTGCATTCAGTTACACTCACTAGACCTGAGACACGCATTCATGCATTCCTGCTATTTGCATAAAAGCTCAAAAACACATGCTGAACAAGTACTATACAAGTATACATGAACAAGGGAACACATGTACATGTACGTATGTACCCATGGTCTGTATGCATGGTACTGTTAGTGACTCATGTATGAAGGAAGTATAGTAGGCGATGCGTAACAACACGACTGTAGCATGTGTCTTGCGTTACACTACAATTAATTTGTATTCTAATATTAAAGTACAATACATAAACACATACACAGACAAGGGAAGGAATTAAGTGATGAACACAGTGAGAGAGAAAGAAACACAAAGAGAGGATAAAGGAGGGAGGGAGGGAGGAGTGGCAGAAAGAGGGACGCAAGAGAAAAGAGACAAGGAAGATAATATAAGCCAAAAGTGATACATTACTGTAAAACATCATCTATTTTTACAAACCCATTGTAATCTAATTAAAACTGATAGTAAATTATACACACACTGTACTGTATGTTACTACACTAAAAGGTACTGCATAATTAATTGTACACTGTACTACATGTATCATCTCTGTAAGGGCATATATAAGAAATACACCTTGGATATAGTAGTGTAGTATAGTAATTACCCATGGCTAGTCCCAGCTGCTGGTCAAGTACCACTATCAATACAGTAGTAGTTTTGAGAAGGGGAACAAGCAAACAAGATAGTATTTCAGTATTTTGCAAAACCACAATAGTAGGGTATGGGACCATAAAAAACCCCCAGCTCTAATCCCAATACTCTACACCTTTGTAGTAATTACAGTCATACACACAACACCTTTTATTCAATACAGACAGGACACAAATACATTGTAGATTAAAAATGGGCAATTTTGGCTTGTATCAAAATTAATTAATGTTCTATAGTCTAGTATATGCATGTACATGTACATGTACTTTCCAAATATAGTAAGGAGTGTACATGTAAGGGGGTTGGTCACTGAATAACGAATTTCTGTAGAAATGTAATCATATCAAAGGTTCAATAAACTAAGTCCATTCAGAATGGATGAAAGTACATGTATTTACAGTCATTCACATGTGTAAGGGGTCCATAATAACTACCCTAAAGCACTGTACATATATACATGTACATGTACATGTATTAAGAGTTCATATAATGATTAATATACTATGCATATGTACATGTACATGTATAAGGGTAGGAGAAGTTGATACTGGGTTCAGACTAATTAATTAAGAAGTCAGAAAAAGTGTTTCGAAACAGTGGAAACCAGCTACCACACACAAACACAATGAGGTAAGGTATGAAGTCACTACGTCACCAAATCAATTTCTGACTAGTACAAAAGAGTTAATTAACAAGTGTCAGGATAATTGATAAAGCGTGTGTTGAAAGCACTATAACTGGACAAATTACTACCCAAGTCATTAACCACCCAGCATCCGGCTCAAGTGGACAGACAAGATAACATACTGAAAACAGCTCATGGAGTATACATGTCACAGAGCAAAAACACGTACTGTACATACTGTAGTTGTCTTTCTATATACGTTAATAATGCATTGTTTTTATTATAATTAAACTCCTTAATTTGATCAAATTTTATGCATACTCGAGATGCCTTAATTTGTTGTGCATGTCTCTCTCTGGTAAATTCAACAATTATTACACTCAAACAATACAGTAATATACAGCCATTATTGATCTGATAGTTTCTCATAAACACTTTAATAGTGTGTCACTTGAACACTCCACTCACGTACTGTACATTAGTGTATGTATATACGCTTGTATGTCTAATAGGTTCACACACAGTTCAATCCTTGTATGTAATATTCAGTACATTATTACACTATATATACAGTGGTGGAACTTCTATCTCTTTTATGGGCAGCTTTAGGTAAACATAAAGTGTCCTGATTATGGACGTTTCCTTGTATCAGATGTATTTTAGCATGAGAAAGCGTTTTGGACTTAAACAGAGTTATCATTACAGAGAATATGCATATCCTTTGAAACAGATTACACTGTTTATAAAGGCTCAACTGTATATTTTTATGCATTATTGTTTGCCTTGTTTCTATTCAGGGTTTCTCAGTTTACTTAAACTACGATGCAAATCAACTATTTGCCACAGATCTGACACTTCATAGCATTTAATAGCAATCGGGATTCACTCAGTTCTGAACCATTTAGCATGGCTTAGACAAGTGGAGATCGCTCAAACATTGGGATACATGTACATACATAACACTGTAGCTACACTGCTCATGCTAATATACTGTACATGTGCATAGTCTAGCTAGGTAATATAGATCAGGTGATGTGCTATAAGTATAGTGTGATACACAGTGATGTATGAGAGGGGAGACTCCAAGTATCTTTAAGCTATAGCCACTTGTAGAGAGTGGTCTGGTTATCGCTTCATTAGATACGATCATAGAAGCTCACAATAGCTGTAGTGCTAAGTGGAAATAATAGGGAAAGGGGAGAGATTGAGGAAAGTTGTCTTTTTTTTAAGAATCGTTTTACAGGAGCTGATAAGCTTGTGGCTTTGTGGTATAAACAAAACTATAGTGTTTATATTTAATTTGTTTGGTGGGGCGGCAAACTCAGCACATGAAAGAAAATAATACATGCAGCAGAACTATCAGCTCTCATCTAGCTAAACTTAAAAAAAAATATGTTTTTCTATAGCATTACGCTTCTTTCCCTCTTTTTTTTTATAATGATATTCATAAGCCAAGGAAAAAGTACCAGTACACTTGTGACACTAGCTATACTATACCAGAACCTGCATATGTTATTATATATATACATATATAACAATTAAAGGAAATAATATAATACATTTAGCTGTTGAACTGTTTTTACAGGGACATTCTCGTATGCTTTGAGCCAGTAAATATAGGTAAACACTGGAATTATACTCCAGGGGGAAGATAAGGATCGTACATGTAACCAAGTAACCAGTATAAAAGCTGTTTAATTTGCTACATGTAGGTTTCAATATCATGAAATACAAGACGCACTGCAAACAAATATAGTCTGTAATAACAGAACCAGTACTCTAGCTGTACTTCATAGCCATGGTGAAATCATGGAATATTATACGGTATTGCTTCTAACTGACAGCCATGTTTGTGGATTTGGGAATAATCGCAAAATTATAGCTGCAGCAAGCATGGTTTTTCACAGTTACACAGGGAAAAAAAAGCTATTACTAGATCTAAATAAATATGTAGCAATCCCTCTCTGTTCTCTGTAAAATGATGTTGCAGCTGTGGTAAAAATAATAGGCATTGCCCACAGTTTACCTTCATTCGGTGTGAGACTTGAAGGCAGGTCACTCTGTTGTATGAAGACGTCTATGTCGCACTGGTCTAACGTCACCACCCCATCCAATGTCCATAAAACAACAAACAACAGGTACCACCAGCGACGCAGAGAGCATACTGTATGAGCGACAAGCAGCATCATCCAGAATCCAGGACGTTTTTCTGAGTTTGATTTATGTTACAAGGAAGTTTTCCAAAGACACTGTCGGTACGTATCGTTTACTCGATCAGTCGATAAGTGTATGTGTGTTTCCCAGTGTCTGCCTGCCTGCCTGTTGTATTCCAGCGGCCAAGTATTTATTTGATGATATGCTGCTAGCTATGCAAGCTGAAGCTGCCAAGTACAATGTACATAGTCTAATACATGTAGAATATAGGTAATAGGCTAGTCTATAGACTACCGTAATTTTGCGAAAAACTCTAATAATAGATAGAGTAGATCAGTAAGGGAAAAAAAAAAAAAAAAATTAAGAAATAAAAATGGCGAGTGGCGGTACAGTAGAAGATTCAAAAGAGAATAAAGCTGCCTTGGACACCTTTCTTACTGAGGTTATGAAAGAAATACTTACCTAAAATATGAATTGTTTACATCGATTTTGCTTAACAGGTTAAGAAAATTGAAAAGAGGGATTCGGTGTTGACGAGTTCACAACAGATAGACCGTTTACTAAGACCAGGAGCTAAATACGCCAACCTTAACCCATATGATGTGAGTTAAACACTGGTGGAAAAGGAATAAGGGAACGTAGCTGGAGATGAGGTTGTGATGGAAAACAATTAATATTCCTTCGTTCTGTCTTCAACACAGGTACTAATGATTGAGCCAGACACGCCCCCTGAAGACATCAGAAAGGCATATCGTAAAGTAAGACCTCATTTATTCTCTATTTGGATTCACAATATTTTGTTTTTTTTTTGCTACCTTGACTGTAACGGTTTGAATCCATGTTCTATTTTTTATTTAGTTTTCCTGCTTGCTAGATGATATTATATATTGAAAATAATTATAGTTATAAGTATATACCTATTTTCCTAGTTTACAATGACTGCGATGACGATTGCTTTAAAGTTTGGATATATTTTATTTTTGTTTATGTAGTTATCTTTTTTAGTTCATCCCGACAAAAACGAGAAGGATAGAGATCGAGCTCAGACAGCATTCGAAGGTTATAAAAATTAACTAACACATCTAAACGAATCTCGATCGTGATACATATCCACACTTTATAACTATAGTGGTTATTAATAGTTCATAACTAATGAGTAATACAAAGGACACGGAGGGACAAAGAATAGTGTCCTTTATAAAGAGGTGTCCTTTCTACAGAGGTCAATTTATACAAGAAATGCTATTTTGAAATGAATAACGTCCTTTAAAGAGAGGTGTCCTTTATAGAGGGGTGTCCTTTAAGAGGGGTTCCACTATATATATGTTGATAGATATTTGTAATGTACATTGTACATACATATCACTTATGTTAATTGATTCAGTAATTTGCATATATTCGTGACTATATAATCACTGTATAATGTTTCTATTAATTATAATCCAGTAGTTTTAATTATTGCCAATGAATTATTAATGAGCAAATTATCTAATAAATTTTCATAACAGCATCTTTAAGTAGCAGCTGTTCAATTAATTAATGGTCTTTTCATGCGAAAGCGTTGACCCTCGTTAAAATTATATCCTTTTGTTTAGTCTTGTCCCTTGACAGAGACTCCATAATTTCAAATTCTTTGTCTTTAATTTCCTCCGTAGCTGTTAATGGTGCCTACAAGATGTTAGATGAACCAGATCAACTCGAGTACTGTAAGGCAGTTTGGGAGGAAGCAAAGGCAACTTTAGATAAAAAGGTTATAATTAAGTAATTAGGTAATTGAGATGTATAATAATAAAAATAAACTCTGTTTATGCCATGAGTATGACGTTACATACGTGTACCAGCATGTACATAGTAAATTTTAAGAATGGCTTGATTAACGGCGTTTCTTTATTCTTTCTCATTTAACAGATCAAAGAGAAGAAGAAGAAGGCTAAAGCAAATGGAATAGAACAAATAGAGGAAGATGACCCACTCAAGGTATGCCACGCCCACTAAACCCCACCCTCCTCACACCTCCATGCATGACTCATATGTTTCATTCATTGGCTAAGTGGATTTACACTGAAAAGCGATTGCTCAAGTGAAAGTACTGGTGCATATACAATGTATTTAAGGCCTTGCATTTACACTGTGTTAATGAGGGATTCACTCTATTAATGTTAATGTTCATGTAACGTTTTACGTAATGTAGCAAATACATAAAAAGACTGACAAACTATTCACGCAATGTAAAAGTTGGACCAAGTTCAACTTTCAGAAGTCATGTTTGTGATTCATACTCCTCTTATATATGTAATTGTTTACGTTGTGTACGTTTAAGTTCGCCTTCATGTTTGATTGTACCATTTTTTTTTATGATTACATCCACAGTATAACCAGTTGATACGGAACATGATGTCAAAACTCTTTGCAGACTATCACATCAAGAAACAACACTTGGAGGAAAGAGACGCAAATGAAAGGTTAGGAAGCAATTTCTTTAATTGCATTATGATTATAAACTTATAAAGAAAATTATAGTCAACTTTTAAACAATCGACGTTGGTATTTTGTTTGTTCCTTTACCTATTAAAATACCACCTGTTGGAACAACGATATTCAAATTGTTTGTTTGTTATTTCAGAAAGCGTCAGAAGGAGCTGGAGGAAGAGGAGAAGGAGAAGATAAAGAAAGCCAAAGAAATGAAAGAAAAGTGGGAGGTATAATTAATAATATACCTAAATTACTGGAACACTAGCTGTTGAGGCACTGGAAATAAACATTTGAATATGCTAATAGATCGTACATACAGTATGATATAGAATATAATGTATACATGCTTTCGGTGTGAAACCGCAAGTATGTGATTTCCGTGATTTCCGTGTTACCCCGTATACTATTGTATACCATTGTTGGCAAGAAATCGAAAAAACGCATAGAAAAGAGTAGGAGCAGCGACTTTTATTGGCTGATACAGACAGATGCATGGAAATTAGGCTGAGTGAGCTTGAAAATGGCAGTTAACAGCATATATAAAATAGGTTAGTACCTCCAAATCGCATGAAATATTCTTAAATCGATCGCAACGAGGGCTTTTACACCGAATCCCGACTACTTCCATGGCGTTTTGCCAACCAACGGGCGTGACTGAACTTATTTTACGCCAACGCCAACCAACGCTTAGCTGCTACATCAAAGCGCAGCGCATGCTTGTGGTTTCACACCGAAAGCATGTATATAAACCTGTCAATATATACATGTATTAAAGGTGTCAATGTGTAAGTGTGTGTGTGCAGAGGCAAGCCTAGTTACTATAAACCTGTATTTATACATGTACATGAAAGTTGTGGTGATGAGTGCATGAGCAAGCTGAGATAAGCTTAATTACTACACACCTAATATTTGACAGGTATAATGTGTCAATAAAATTAATGTGCATATACCTGCCAAGGCAAGCCCCTATGTGAATTACTGTTCCTGCTTAGACAAGCCTATCCATTTGTACACGCTGTTCCTACTGGGGCAAGCCTAACCACTAGTATTACTATACACACACACACACACACCACACACGACTTGTTCTGTTGAGACAAGCACATTATGGGTTCGAATTTCATACCCCACAATGTGAGTGTGTTTGTATGGTGTCTAATGTCCATAACTGAACACTACAAAGGCTCAATAACTCCAAAAGGAAAAGGAAATTCAGTTACTAAAATAATACGATATATAACCCGATGAGCGAAACCATAAACAACAATTTAGAACAATTCAATAAAGGGAGGTTGCTTAAGTGATACATGTAGAAACACATACCGGTACAATTACTGTACACACTACAGAGGAAAATGATTACCATTACGATAATGCATACATACATTTACATTTAATACCTTACATAATTATAATACATTGAAATGCTTTCAATATTAATATTACCTGTCTGGAACTCAAGGCTTGATTTCTTAGATAATTCAGTTCCACATCTTCAAGGTCATCATTGGCAGCCATTGAACTGCCTGAATATCATTAGAAATGCAAACATTATAATATATAATTATACATACTCCTTGTTTGACATTATTGGTGTTGTACAGTATTAAATAATACAATACTGATTAAAAGCTTATCTAGTGAGTACAATTACATACCT
>JAYJLX010069824.1:0-26866 GCA_036873525.1 Chalinula nematifera
GGTGACACAGTATGAAAGCCAAGGATGATTCTGAAACCAACTGTACTGAAAAGACCGCCCTTTTGACGTTTCAGCCATCCACAGTGGTTTTTTTCTGATTAAAATAACATACACTCGGACGGTACGGTTCAAATTCAGTCTCGATTGTACTATCACTGCTAGAGCAACAAACACAACAATAACAACTACTGTCACGTGTTTGGACGTGACTCCTAGCTGTATCGATATCGGAATCTTCGTCAACGTCACTTTCATCTCCTTCACGCAAGAGATCGTCATCGTCGCTCCCTGATTCCAAGCCTACTGCGTCAGCAGAGTTAAGGGAAGTGGTACTGCTACTACCTGTGTCTTTTCGCCCAATTGAAGAAAAAAAAACGGTTCATTGTTGTTTGCTGTCCAGTCGCCATTCTTACGATCGATTGCTAGCTCGAGCTATTAAAATGGGCGTGCAAGCTCCGCCTCACTATGAATATCATTAAAATATCGAAATTTTCGCGGCGCGCCTCGCACGCTGGATTCTAGGCCTCCCCAATTCTAAAATTGTTCTGGCGCCTATGTGCGGTGCATGCATGCATATGTGCTATGAGCCTGATTACGTTTACATTGCACATGCCTATAGTCATGTGATAGCACTTTCATGCAGTTGTTTTATTGTTGATAACCAAAGACCAAAAAAGCCAGAACCCCTAGCTTATCCGGCTTTTTTGGTATTGTTCATGGAATGATTACTGATAAAATTGTTGTATTAATTAATCCTGGACTATAAATCATAACATGATGGCTCTGTGGCATCATGCACAGCATGCATGCAGAAACTTTAAATTTGCTATACTGAATAATGTATATTTATAGAACTGTATGCTATGCATATACTTTTCTCCATTATAATTATAATTCAGTATACCACTAGCAAGCTGATATCAGACTATAACGTACTCAATCACTCAGTCAGTTAATCTAATAATTATTAAATATGTTTATTTTTTTGTAGCACGCAGATCAGATATATTTCTTCAACACGCTGCAGCATGCATGCATGGATCAATCGTGCATCGTTCTTTTATTTATCATGAGTTTAATTTATAAGTGATGTTAATTTTAATCTAATAATTATTGAATATGTTTAATTTTTTTGTAGTATTGTTTCTGCCATGTCTTCCGCGACCACCTCTTCTTCACCACGTCCTCCTCGACCTCTTCCTTTCTCAAACGGTTTTCGTTCAATTTCATCTATATTACCGTATTTCCTTGAATAGTTTCCGCCCTCGAATAGTATCCGCACTAAATAATTACTTCGCTTATACAGTACCTACTATGGAAAATAACGGTTGGATTAGCGGTTAGCATATCTGATTTACACACTCAGACCCTAGGTTCGATCCCCGGAGTGTTCCTTTTTTTTTTTTTCTTTTTTTTTCCTGAAAAATCTTTAAATTTTTGGAGATTTTTTGGCCTGAAATTAATAGTATCCGCGGATACTATTCGAGGAAATACGGTAATTGTACAATTTTAATTTCTATACTTCAGTATATATACCTTCTTTGACAACTGCTGTTGCAGTATCTTGATGCTGGCTTTTAATTCATCAATTGTCAGCCCACTTCTGCTAGTACTATCACTGCCTGCAACTGAACTGCCACTACGACTGGCTCTGTGATCAGCATCACCATCTTCAAGCATTACCGAGGATGGTGCTGGTGATGGTATAGTCATAGTGTCATCACTTACAATACTTTCTACTTCCTCATATACTTCACCTCCAGATACAGACATTAGGCTCTGTGTTATTTTTTCTTTGCACTTTAATTTCAATCTATGCACTGATTGAACTATCACTAAAATATACATATTGCTTGTTTATTATTCATTGAAATAACTGAATTATCAAAGATCGAATATAGATAACTATATTAATAGATAGACTAGTAATATTTTTTAATAGATCTTGTAATAACAATGTTTAGGTTTCAGCCACACCTTTCAAAATCATGCATGCATATAGTTCTTATTGTTTTGTTACCAAGCACTCTGGTCTCATCACAAAAGTTATCTACTTTAATTACTACTGAGTGGGTTACAGGCGAGGGATCTGCACGTTTAGTGCATTTATTCCATAGTTGATTGTCCCAACTAGATATTGGAATATGTGGTTGACAGCTTTCCAATGTTCCAAAGCCGGTTTAGATGCGTATCTGGCTATCTTCGAGACTGCAAACGCAATATCCGGACGAGTACGGGTGCTTAAATACAGTAGCTTACCCACCGCAGATTGATGCATTTCTTGATTAATACTTTCTGACTTATCTTCTGTTTTCGTTAGCTTAATGCTGTATTCACTGGAGTTCTAGCTGGTTTAGCATCTCTTAAGTTGAACTGCTTCAAAATGTCTTCTGTGTAGGTTGGTTGACCAGCCCCTTTCGCCAGATTCTGGATCATCACTCCAAGGAAACAGCTGACTCGACCCAAATCCTTAACGTCAAAATGATTGGTGAGAGGTTTTTAACATGTGTTATACGTCTACGATCATCTGTTCGAACTGCCAGGAGAATATTGTCAACATAGATGGCAATCATGAAAGGCTCTCCTTCTTCAGCAATGTATATACAGGGATCACTTTGCGTTTGAATGAATCCCATGCTTTTGAGGGCTGAGTTCCAGCACCTTGGGGACTGTTTGAGCCCATGTATGCTTCGTTTCAATCCGCACACGAGACCCTCTTGACCTTTCTTTTTAGGCTGTTTCATGTAGATAAGATCATTTTGCTCACCATTAAGGAAAGTTGTTTTCACATCCATCTGATGTATTTTCAGGTCTCTCTCAGCAGCCAGTGCGTGGAGTGATTCGAATCTAACGACTGGTGAAAAGGTTTCCTCGTAGTCGATACCAGGTTTTTGGGAATATACGAGATGAGCTGTATACCTGTTAACAAAGCCTGTTTTCCGCTTGAACACCCATTTACAGCTCATCATCATCAGGTGGTTCGACCAGCTTCAGAGATGAGAACTCAACCCCTAGCTTCTTTCCATTTCTCTCTATCTGTTTCACCCAATGCCTGTTTTACTGTCCATTGTGCTTTCTGCAATGTTGATTACGATCCAAAAAAGGCAGGAGGCCTCCGAACTCTAGAGGATACCGGGTTTTTGATACCGGTTCCACTCCAGTGTTTTATTCATTTAATCCTTAAGAGACATCCTCGGTATCATTTGATTCTTGGACATCGTTCATACACTCTTCTAAATCAACACGAATACACTGCTTCTCAGGTGTATTAACAATGCTTTGCTCCTTCTCAAACCCATGTGAGGTTTCATCGAAAATAACATCTCGACTGTGGACCACTCGTCTGGTACAGTCGGTAACCTTTTCGAGTCCCTGAGTAGCCAAGGAAAACGCGCATTTTTTTGATTTAGAATATAGTTTCCGTCGTTCATCATTCGGGACATTACAATATGCTGTACATTCGAAGATTCTGAGATTTTTTTTTTTTTTTTTTAACACGGAAATACAATGCTCAGTCAAAGAAGACTGCAGTGCCCTGGTTACAAAATAAATAAAATAAAATAAGCAGACAGATAAACAAAACAAGACACAAGAAAACATCAAATCAAACACAAACATAAAATAGAACAATCAATGATAAAATAAATTAAAAATAAATAAAAACTCTATACTTAATTTTTAATTCATATTTACAATATATTTATACAATTGTTTAAATCGGTCCAAACGTCTAATCCCATACAAATCACAATCCAAATCTTTCTGCAGCTCTGAAATAGTAAGAAAATTTACCGTAATTTGTACGGACTGATGGTACAAATACACGATTAGGATTTCTACCATTTCTCCCTGTTATACACTTGCCAGCCTCACATGTGATTTTAAATAACCTGGACATGAATTATTGAGAATGCGATGAGTCAAAACAGCCACGTGAAAGGCTCGTCTGTCTTTCAATGAGGAAACAAGAATTGGCCATACTGGTTGCTGAACTCCAGAACAGTTACGATTTACGAACTGAATGCCACGGTTATGTATCCGATCAAGAGATGATAATGACTGAACTGATGCGCCAGCAGACCATACAACATCACAATAGTCAAGCAACGGTAGTATAAATAGCTTATACAGAAGAGCTAGAACCGCATCAGGTAGAGGTATGAGACGATATAATTGTCTTAGTTTAATTGCCACTCGATGATGGAGATATGCTATATGATCATTCCAATGTAAGAATTGATTAATATAAACACCAAGATATCTAGTTTTCTCAACATTTGATATTTCAACATTATTGATGGACAAAGAGAGAGCTCGGTTTCCAAGTCTTGCTCTTGGTGTACGAAGAAGCATGGAGACTGACTTCTGTGCATTCAACATGATTCTGTTTTACCCCATCCATCCACCAACCACATCCAGAAACTTTTGCAAACGAAACTCGATATCATCAAGGGTTCTGTCTTCAGTATAGATTATGGTGTCATCAGCATAAAGGTGACATGCACACAAGGGATCAATGATAGAGGGTAAGTCATTGATATACAGTGAAAACAACAACGGGTCTAAAATCGAGCCCTGAGGCACACCAGTAGGAACACGACCCCAATCAGAACAACAAGCATCAATACGTACTTTCTGTGACCTGTCCATTAGGTAGCTTTTAAACCATTCTAATACATTACCATGTACACCATAATACGGAAGCTTCATAAGAAAGACATTATGATCCACACAATCAAAAGCTTTCCTCAGATCTAAAAATAACACTCCAACCATGTAGCCTTTGTCAATGCTTCTTCTCCAATCATCAGTAACCCTCACTAAAACATCTTGTGTTTGATGACCAGAACGAAACCCAGACTGAAACGGTGACAGTAACTCTTCCTTCAACAAGTGATCCATTAATTGTCGATACACAACCCTTTCCAACAATTTAGACATAACAGGAAGCACTGAGGTAGGTCTATAATTATTTAACTGGTAATTTTCCTTACTCTTTAACAAAGGAGTCACAATGGCTTTCTTCCATTCAGAAGGAACAAAAGTGGTAGACAGAGACTTGTTAATCAACACTTGTAAAGGATACGCAAAAAGATTCTTACATAACTTGACAAAACGAACTCATCATGACCAGCCGCTTTTTTAGTCTCCAACTCAGATATCAAACCCACCACATCCTCACTGGTAACCTCCTTAAAAAGAAAATCAACAGTATCATCAGGAAGTCTAGTAAAGGTAGAATCCGTTTTAGTCTCCAACTCAGATATCAAACCCACCACATCCTCACTGGTAACCTCCTTAAAAAGAAAATCAACAGTATCATCAGGAAGTCTAGTAAAGGTAGAATCCGGCTGCTTTGTCGATAGGGGAATCTGGTCCCTGATATTTACTGGTGCATTAAGGAAAAACTCGTTAAAATCATCAGGAGAATGAGTATATTGCTGATGACTAGATGAGGACTTTCCTTTTGAAGATAAGTGCCTTACACTGTCCCAAAAACGAGACCGAGACCTTTTCAAATCCATAGTCACAAATCTACCAAAATATTGTGCTTTACATCGCCTCAGAATCTTAGTAGCCATGGGTTTTTCTCCAAACAATAGTTCACAAGGTGTTTTTCCATCAATAGCTGGAGTAGGACAACGATTACGAAGGTAAGTAGCAGTATTGAGTACTTCGGCCCAAAAACTTGGTAGATTTTGAGCTTGCCAACATCGAACATCCATCAATTCAGTCTTTCAGCTACGCCATTTTGCTTGGGACATTTTGGGACAGTTAACTGGTGTATAACCCTTTAGATAGCCTTCGAATTTGGTGGATGTGTATTCACCACCATTGTCGCTCCTGAGAACCTTCAGATTTTTCGCTATCAGTTGCTTGGCTGCACTCGACAAATCGTTTAAAAACATCCAACTTGTTCTTCAATACATATACCCAAACATAACAAATACAGTCGTCAACGAATGTAAGGAAATACTCAGAACCACTTAGAGACTTGACATTTGACTTCCGACACAAGTCTGTGTGAACCAGCTCCAACGATTCTTTTGCTCTACTCGATGAGTTAGCTGGAAAAGGACTTCGATGCTGTTTACCTTCCAAACATGATTCACAAACTATATCTCCTATGAAGGAGAGTAATCGTATTCCCGAAAGAGGTTGTCACGAGCTAACTTCTTCAGATTCTTAACGCTAAGGTGACCATACCGGTACTGCAATAGGTCTTCATTCGTGAAGTGGTGACTCCATCTTGGGCGAAATTGGCGAATGCTTAAGAGTACTAACGTTATAGAGTCCATCTTGTTTTAAACGACAGCAATCAATCTTTGCTTTCCATCTCTAATGAAACATTTCGAATTGGAGAAGTTCCCATGCTCAACGATCTTGGGTACGCTCGACAATAGTTCCGAGACAAATAGAACCTCACTGGGAGAGCATCTACGAGACCTGTCACGACCATAAACAGTTATCACCTTAACAGTATCTTGAGTAGTAGCCTTTAGGGTGTGTCCATCCCCTAGTTTTATTTCAACTGGATTCTTTAGAGGAAACAACTGGTGTTTGTTGTTACAGATGTGACTTGTGGCTATAATTCATTTCCCATCCCAGTTCCTTGGAACTTCTTTGGTGGCTAATGTATGTTTCACCACAAGACCTGCCTCATCACTACTAGAGTTCACACAGGGCAGACCCACTATTTTGACGCTGTTGACCTTGTGGGTTCATTTCTTTGAGGTATGGACTTCTGAGTTTTCAAGAACTTTTTGTATATGACCCCCTGGGATTTCAGATGGAGTACTCATGGGTTATGAACCCATGTAAAGTTTTAATGTGATTTCTTGTATGGCTTCCTAATTAACGTTAATTAAAATTTTGTTTCAATTATGTACTATGCATCTTTTAACTGTTTATAACTTCACTACTTCCAGTGCAGTAGCCAGGTACCGGACTTCACTGGAAATTCCGGGTTACTATACAGGAAATGATTTAATTACCACATTTGATTCAATTTTATTATACATTGGAAAAAAATAATAAGTTATAAAACTCCTTAGTGGGTGTGGTATATGTTAGTGAATAAGCACAGTGCAGTGATATTTTGAGCAGTTTCAGTAATGGTCTGTCAGCCTATAGTCCAGTCATATAAGAAGACTAAGAAGACTAAGGTAAAAGTACAAGTTGTATAGAGTTGGATTGAGTACTGTATTGAACAGAATGCCATTTCAAAACCATTATTTGATAGGGACTGTCCATGGTTGAAGTTTTAGGCTGGCTACAGCACTGACTACTTCTCAGTGTATTGAAGAAAAAATACCAAATTGAAGCTGAAGAAATGCTCTTTCAGTTAATATATCACAGATGGTACATTAGATACAATCTGACATGAACCCCGCCCATAGAATTTAACCTTTGACAATGCTGCGTCAAATTTTATAAAAATATATGCAATAAGCTTCTATAGTACCAAGGTTTGGGTTGGGATGTAAATGGCTAAGCTATTGTTGGTTTTCTACATAATGATTAAACAATAGTAAAAATTAAAAATACAAGTTATAATTTTATTATTGTCTTTTTAAACTTTTCATCAGTTATCCTTTTTTCCTCTCTTGTAAGAGTATAAACCCGACCAGAACTTGTTCTTGGATCTACGGACATCAAAATGTTATCCAAGGCTATTGTACGTATATCTGGATGTGATGGACACTTAAAGGAACTCGATGGACCGTGAGGATGTAGAAATGTTAAATTAACACTTGGAATTGTTTCAATAACACAAGCCAACCACCACCTGTCTTCCAATGAACATGTAATGAAACCAGTGATGGATTCTATTGGAAGACAGTCAGATCCCAGAGTTATCTTCTCCTCTTTGAAGCTTGAATAATACGCAACTCTCACTTTGTTGCTTGAGATAGGAATGAAGCAGTGATATTTTCTGGTACCTGGAATCGTACATGACAAAGACAATCGCTGTTCAAGGTGTTTAGCTTTGTAATCATCCATGCTGGAGTATTCGAACTGAACTGACTTTCTACTGCCCATTCATATAGCTGTCGTGGTGTCATTATTTGATTGTTGTAGGGTCCTTAGCGTGTGCAGTAAGACGCTTTACTGTTCCAGGAAGACCATCACAAGTCCCTTTGCCATGAGATGTGGCTGAAAAGTGCCACTCAGCTGAAACTCCGATGTCCTGTTCACGAAGGCATAAGTTATTTTGATTTTTATACTGAGAAATAAATTATTTTCGAAGGATGCGCGTGAAGTGGGAGAAATTTTCACAGTAAAATTAATGAAACATTTTTGGAACGTATAAACAGCTGTTGTGTCATGGTAAAGACAGTCTGAAATAACTACATAGCTCAGTTGACAAAACTCCAAATACTGAGCCATAAAAGGATGAATGGTTGCTTGGCTGTTATTCCAATGAAACCCATCTTGAAGTAGTTTTCAGAGAAATCGACATTCACCAAAATTTCTCCCACTTCTAAGCTAGTCTTATAACTAGAATAAAAAGCTGCTTGCTGCTTGGCTATGAAAGAATGAGGCCGTAGAATTTCTAGCTTTTCACAAAAAAGGTTGATGAAATGTTCAGCTGATAAACAAAATGTCTCCAGTGTCGCTCTATCTGTACTCACCCACAGCTTGAAGACAATTTCATCAAAGCTGCTAGCGATTCAACAAATTCCTCCTTCAAAAGCTCAATATCGGGACAAACAGAACATTCTCCAATGTGGTGATGATGACACATTATTTTTGCTAGACAGCAATGGTATGTCAGTAAGTCTGGTTGAATACTGTACAACATTAGTTTAACATTCTGATGTATGGTACAAACACATACGCAATGTGTACCTCCAGCTCCATCTAATACGGTCTGAGTACAGCAAATCGGAAAAATTTCATTAAGAAACTTATCGCAGTAGATTTCTTTTAGGTTGCCTAGTACCAATTGCTACCGAACATGCACACGGTTTCCTCGCTCTCTTATTGAAACAAAATCCTTTCTACCAGGCATGACTCGGCTAACTTCGTCAGACGTTTAGAATTCGCAAACCAGTTGAACTGTTTGAGGAGGTAGTGATGGTAGGATGTGGTACAGAAAGAATTCCTTTCTCTTTAACCAACGTTTTGGATTGTCGTGCCATGTAGTTTGTTACACCAAACTCTTCTTGAATTTTTTTACACCAAACTCTTCTTGAATTTTTTTTACAGACCAACGTTTTGGTAAAATGGTTTGGATTTGTAGCCGTTCGTGTTGTAGATCGAAATTTTGCTTTCATTTGCTCTTTTCCATCATCATTTACAGTTTCACAAACAATACCAGTTTTTTTCAGAGCTTCAGTGAGTTTCTCTACTTCCCAACGAGAATATCCCTTTCTACGCCCTTTTGCCTAGGAGTTTCGACATTTAATGATGCAATAGCTTCTCCTGAATCGATATGGTGACTCTCAGAATCACTTTGCTCAGATTCTGGACTAGAGGCATTCAATTCTGGAATCCTTCATTCTTGTGTTCCTAATGGTGCTGCGGAAAGTAGCTCAGGAATTGGCAATTGTTCTTTTGCCAACTTTTTTCGACAGCCATCACAGATTCTTGAATCATGGGGTGCTTTTTCAACCATACAATTTTGGACAGTCCTTAACCTTTTTTTCTACTGGAGGATTCATGCCCTGGTATGGTTACAACAAGAGTAAGCCATCTACCATCTTAAAATGTTTGAAAATGGCTAACATTCGGAAACTGCAAAAGATAACTAGTCTATAAACAACTATAAACAAGAGTAGTAAATGGAAGGCGGAGTTGGTATAATTATTTACATTATAAGCTGTAGGAGTAAAAGAATTTGTAGCATAATAGACTGGTCATGCAATGTTCTTGTTGTTGTGCTCCATCATGTACCATTACCGTATTTCCTCTAAAAATTTGTGCCTCAAAATTAAATAATTATGTGGCTGAAAATGTCTTAAGAAAGCACTCTAAAATTTTGTTTTAAAATTATTGCTGCTGTACCTTTTGATTTTTGCTTCATGACAAAGAAACCGAGAAAAACTACAACAGCCAGGTAACTTTTTAATTCTGTTACTTCCCCACACTTTTATAAAAGCCTCTAAAAATAGTCAACATGCAGCTAATTTTACCTCTAAATATTGGTTTTAAAATTACTAAAATTTAATAAGACGAAGTTTTGGAGGAATTACAGTATGCCTTGATTCCTTTTTGTTTTTGATACGTGTTGGCAAGGTAAAATTACGTTATCAATAGTGTCCCGACCCAAAACTTGGTAATATAGAAGCTTATAGTCCACTAATTAATCAAATATATATTTTCATAAAAATTGAGGCAGCATTTTTCAGGTGAAATTCTATTGGCGGGGGTTTATGTCAGATTGTGTATAATGTATGAAGTGTGATATATCAACTGAAAGAGCAGCTTTAATTTTTAATTCTTCAATACATTACTGAAATTATAAACAGTAAAAGGATGCATAGTACATAATTGAAACAAAATTTTAATTGACGTTAACTAGGAAGCCATACAAGAAATCACGTTGAAACTTTATATGGGTTCATACCCCTATGAGTACTTCATAATTGCAAAGTTTCGTTGAAAATCCCAGGGGGTCATATAAAAAAGTTGTTGAAATGATATGGAATGACCCTGGGCTCTTTTCGTATCCTTTACAGTTTTGTCTAATATCTTTTACAGTAGTACCACTGAGGACCATTCTTTTTTTTTTTTTTTTTTATTACAGGAGGGCTGCTTCAGCAAAAGCTGATCTTCAGCAACGCCCTGAACAAACAATTACAATGCAATGCAGAAGAAATAAATAAATAAAAAATAAAAAGAATACAATAACAAATTAAATTTTGAATATAATTAAATTTTAAAATGAACATTTAGTAGATCTTTAAAAATCTTTAAAGTTAAACAATCATACAACGGTAATGAATTCCAGATTGATAAACAACGAAACGAAAATGAATTTTTAGCAAAGGTAGTCCGCACAGATGGAACATAGGCTCGGAATGGATTTCTACGAGCGACTCCTATAGTAACACAAGATGCACGCTGAATAATGTTGTATAAATATGGAGGGCATGATTTACGAAAGATCTTGAAGCACTGGATAGCCACATGCCTCTTATATCGAGCAGATGGAGATGGAATCATATCAGAGATATCACCCTTTCCATGAAGAAGAGCATAGTATCGACGATGAATTTTGTCAATTTTTGGAATTACTGAATCAATCATCCATACGATATCACAATAATCAATGATTGGAGTAACAAATGCTCTAAATAGTCTAGCCATAAGGATAGGCGGTAGAGGAAATAATCTACGAATAGCAAGACTCCTCATTCTTATCCTGTCTCCAACATATTTCAAATGATCCTGCCACGTTAGGTCAAGATACTTAGTGGAGTCCACACAACTCAGCGGGCGACCCTGAATAGATAGAGACAGAGATTGATTCTTTATCCTTTGTCATGGGCCAATTAACATACAAACAGATTTATTAGAATTTAATTTTAATCTGTTAGCAATCATCCAAATCTCCAAACCATCCAGGTCAAGCTGCAGATGGTCATTTAGGGAGGACAGAGAAACACTATCATAATGAAACTCAGTGTCATCAGCATACATATTAAGTTGCGAACGCTGAACGGACGATGACATATCATTAACATATAATAGAAATAATAAAGGTCCAAGAATCGAACCCTGGGGAACTCCACAAGTAACCTTTCTCCAATCCGACAAATCACTATTTAAACACACATGCTGGACTCTATTTGAAAGGTAATCTTTAAACCAATGAGCCAGAAATTCTAGAGAATGGCAATTTGGACAACAAAATATCATGAGAAACAGTATCGAATGCTTTTGAAAGGTCTAAGAAAACTGCACCCACATAGTGCCCAACGTCCACACTATATCTCCATGAACCAGTAACTTTCAGTAGGACATTCTGAGTAGAATAACCACTTCTAAAACCAGACTGATTGGAACATATCAAATTATGTGAATTGAGATGAGAAAGAACCTGCATTTGAACAACTTTCTCCAGAATTTTTGATAGAACAGGGAGGATGGAAATAGGACGGTAGTTGTTGCAACTAGAACGATCACAGGTCGGACTCTTGAGAATGGGGACAATATTAGCTTGTTTCCAAGCCTTAGGAACTACAGATGACAACAGACTTTGATTAATAAGGGCTGTAATTCGTTTAACGAGGAAACCCCTGAAACGCATAATAAAATAAGTAGGAATTCTTGTGCTTTACGGTCAATGCATCCTCCTTTGCTTTGCCAGATCTGGTACCATAACAGTCCTTGAGCTTCTGCTACTTGTGTAGTAAGCACTCGATGACATCCTCAATCCTAGGCAGCTTTTAATGCAGTCACCAGTACATTGTAGGGTTCTGGCAAACTTGCAAGGCGATATATACCTAGATTATCCTTGTCTATGTTGTTACCCTCTTCAGTTAGTTTAAACAGCTCTGTCATGGCTTTAATACGATCCTGAACCGTTGAATTCAGCCTGCGTCGAAGGGCTGAGCGATTGGCCCAGGTTTTTTTCTTGAAATGAGTCCCAGTGTCAAATGGCTTTGTTAAAGGATGGACTCTGGTCCCTTGTAAATGGTACAGAGATGTTACATGGTGATGCTTCAGCTGATCGTCGGTCGAAATTCGAGCAGAGAAAGGATCGTGCTCTTGCAGTGATTGTGCTATCAATTGATCCTTCATTGACTCGGAGAGCCAAGTTAGATCCAGTTGCGGTATGAAAAGCATTGTCCAACGCTTCCCATGTCAGGTAGTTTGGACTGGTTAATGGAACGATTGATGCATCCTTGTCAGACATGCTGGGCTCATAACCTGTAGAAGAGCGCAATGGTCAGACTTCTACGAGTACCAAACTTATGTGAAGTGACAACAAGAACAATGAACTAGCCAACTGAAAAAAAACTAACTAAAAACCATCTATTTGTAATAACGGCAACCACATACGGAGTGTAAACATGTCATACAGGCCTATAATAACATACAATGTAAAGTAAACAACAATTCAATAATAGTTCTCTTAAAGTGTTCTGATCTGATCGGTATGCCCAACTACGCTACAATTACGAGTTTGAGTTACAGGAGAAAAACTAACTTTTTAGAATCTGTATCAAATATAATTAGATTAATTAACTTATATTAATTAAGAGGGTCATTTCCCTAGTCACTTTAGTACATCTCCTCCCCCTTTAATGTGCGGATCCTGGTGTAAATCAATCTACGTAAGGTAGGGGTGCGAGATTCCGGTGGTCCAGAGATTACAGGTGGTGCTGGACTAGTACTGTCGGAGATATTCGCTCTCGAAGATAGCCAATCTTCACCACTCTCTTCTTGAGTCCCATTGTCTAAAGGCCGACTATCACGACGTTTCACATGGTCTATATGTCTCCGAACCAATCCTCTAGTTGTTCTCAGTTTATATGAGACCAAACCCACTTTCTCTTTTACCACTGCTGGAATCCATTTTGGTAAAGATTCGTTAAATGACCTCATGTACACCTCCCCTACTATAAAACTACAACCTCGGGCGTGCTGTTTCTTGAGCTTGTCTCTCTGGAGTAAGGACGTGTACCAGTATCTGGGTGCAAATGATTGCGTAACCTTCGTCCCATTAGCAGTTCTGCTGGAGACATCATTGTACTGGTTTGTGGTGGTATTGTAGCAAAAATTGATGCAATCGCTGATCCATTGAGGGCATTTGACATTTGGAGACCATTCACACACCATGCCATTGGAGGCTATGGAGATGTTAAGGTATGGAGTATACCTAACGAACTGTTGGAATTCAGTACCTGTGAATCCTGTTGCGTTGTCAGAAATAATCTGCTCTGGATATCCATGAGTTGCAAAGATCTTTAGGAGGGCCTTGATCGTTGCCTCCGAAGAGGTAGTGTTCACAATGGCCCACTTTGAGTGGGCGTCTACCACAAAGAAAAACAGATGTCCCCAGCATGATCTATATGGATCCTTGCCCATGGTCGATGTGGCCACTCCCAATGGTGGAGGGGTGCTTAGGGGGGTGTTGATCTGTGCTCCTGACAAGTTTGATATGATGTTTGATCTCTGTATCCATATTCGGCCACAAAACAAAACACCGTGCAAGGGCTTGCTTACTCCTGGATGCATCTGATGGAGTTCTTCCAGTACCTTTTTCTAGCCTTGTTTAGGGATGACAACCCTGGATCCCCATAGAACACACCCATTCAGTACAGACAATTCACCCTTGCGAAAAGTATACGGTCTCAGTTGTTGGTCCTCCTCATCTAGGGTATAACTGTTCCTTGGATCAAGTGTCGAATTCATGACAACAAGGGATCCCTCTCTGTCCAGGACTTGATGTCGGACGCTTTGACAAGTTGTATCTTATTATCGAGGTGCTGTAGGAGGACCCTGTGGTCACTGAGTTCAGAAACTGGGTCAGTCTGCATACAAGGAAGAGGCAATCTACTGAGGGTATCTGCATGTGCCATTGTAGTACCTGGTCTATGGTGAATCTTTGTCAATCATAACATTCTCCCCCTTCTTCTTTAGTCCGAGGTTCGGTCCTGGTGCTTGGAGTGCGTCGGCGTTTCTGTTTTCGGTTCCTTTTCGATGTTCCACAGTAAATAACATGGCTGGAGGGCGAGACTCCATCGGGTCAATCGGCTGTTCTTCTCTCTGAAATTCTGCAGCCAACGAGAGCCTTATGATCAGTTTGGAGTACAAACGGTTTACCAGCAAGGTAGACCTCAAAGGCCTAGCACCATGGCTAAGCATTCCTTCTCCACTACGGAGTATTTCCGCTCCCGGTCTAATAGCTTCTGGCTGAAGAAGGCGATTGGCTTGTCCGTACACTCCTGACTGAGCACTGCTCCTACCCCCACGTCCGATGCATTTGTTTGGAGTACGAATGTCTGTGAGGGGTCTGGGTTACTCATTATCAGTTTGGATGTCAGGGCTTGTTTCAGGCTCAAAAATGCTTTCTCCACTTCAGGTGTCCCACTTGGTTGCCTCTTACGTGTCATGTCTGTCAGCCATAGTAGCGTATTGCGGAACCTATCTCCTGTAGTACCCACTGAGTCCTAGAAAAGGCACGAACGTCCTTGTTCGTCTTCGGTCGCTCCAAATCGCACGCACTTTGTTCTCCATTGGTGACTCACCTCCACTTCCGATTCGGTGTCCCAGGTACTCACATTGGTTAGCTGCAAACGTGCATTTACTGTGAGTTCAGCAGCATCTAGGCGACTCAGAACCTCCGTCTAATGAAGTAAATGGTCTGTCCAGGTTTTACTATGCACCAGAATGTCTCTTCTCTCCTTCTGGGCTCTTCTCTCTATCGATTCCTTCTGGGCTCATGTCTCTATCGACTCCTTCCAAGCTCTTCTCTCTATTGACTCCTTCCAGGCTCATCTCTCTATTGACTCCTTTCACGCTCTTCTCTCTATAGACTCCTGGGCTGTTGTCTCTATCGACTCCTTCTGGGCTCATCTCCCTTTCACGCTCTTCTCTCTATAGACTCCTTCTGGGCTGTTGTCTCTATCGACTCCTTCTGGGCTCATCTCTCTATCGACTCCTTCTGGGTTCATCTCTCTATCGACTCCTTTTGGGTTCATCTCTCTATCGACTCCTTCTGGGCTCTTCTCTCTGTCGACTCCTTCCAGGCTCTTCTCTCTATCGACTCCTTCTGGGCTCATCTCTCTATCGACTCCTTCTGGGCTCTTCTCTCTATTGATGGGCTCTTCTCTCTATCGACTCCTTCCGAGCTCTTCTCTCTATCGACTCCTTCCAGGCTCGTCTCTGCCTTTTAGGCTCATCTCTCTATCGACTTCTTCTGGGCTCATCTCTCTATCGACTTCTTCTAGGCTCATCTCTCTATCGACTCCTTCTGGGTTCATCTCTGTATCAACTCCTTCTGGGTTCATCTCTCTATCGACTCCTTCTGGGCTCTTCTCTCTATCGACTCCTTCCGAGCTCTTCTCTCTATCGACTCCTTCCATGCTCATCTCTGTATCAACTCCTTTTGGGCTCATCTCTCTATCAACTTTCTCCATGTTCCTCTTCACCAACTTCATTTTCCTCCTTTGGGCTTCCTGCATTATCAATGTTGATCTGTCTATCAAATTGTTTAGCTGTCCTTGCTTCCCTAGCTTTGAAACGTTGAAGTTTTTTACTTGCTTCTTGTCACTCAACTTTGAAAAACCGAATATGCTAGGGATATAGTCGGGGTGATCATTATTTTTATTGGGCTTCCCTAAAATAAAAATCACAATAATAAATACATATATATACACTTAATCTTAGTTTTATATCATAACACCGGCACATGCACCAAGTGACAAGAGCAGTGTGCTGAATGCAGGACTGAAGTAAGCTCAATAACCTAGAGCCAGTTAACTGATTGCCTTGGGTTTCCCTCCCTCTAGACACTTGAGATATATATACCTACCTGTTATAAACTGTTGACTGCATATTCTCGAGCTGTCACTGGCTTTCCATTTTTCTCTTCGTATTGCAGCCACCCATCGTTTTCTTCTCTCAATATCAGCGGGGAATCGGAAAAATTTTATGCTATTAGAGCTCGAATAACGATTCGTACAGCCCACAGCTACACAACTCTTCACCATCTTTGTGTTAGACTGTGTTTCTTGCCACCCGGAAGTAAAAACACATTGCGCAAACGTGGCGAGTGTGGTCAATTTCTTTAATTATCACCATTATAAATCAATTAGTAACATTATAAGTCAGTGACGAAAGCGAGACGAAAGAGTGACGAAGGTGCGAGTGCAAGAGGTCTATAATGTATATCTATATTTTTTAAAGGGGAGAAAACAACCTTACGTTTATCATAGCAATGCTGAAGGACTTCTGCCCATCAAGTTCCAAGCCTTCATTCACTGAAACAGACAGCTTTACCTGACTATACTAAAATTAGTTCATTTAAACAACTACCTGCGTTATTCCATATAATTTTATACACTGTATAGTATATATCTGATGATGTAACTCCTTTTTTTGTAATACCTCTGTCATTTGTTGTGAAAAGAGTATTTTGATCCAGCTTAACAAAACATCTGATTCGCTATCCTGTGGAGACATCCAACGACATCAAGTATTATGAAGTTTTGTGTTGTACAGCTAATGTGTATGCTATAGGGAGTTTGTTCATGCTCAAAAATGGCACAGAGACTATCCATCACTGATGATTTATCTTAATGGCCAAATTATCTACATCCATGACTTTGTAGAATTCACAGCTAACTCAAATGAAATTGGTATTGGTGACGTTTTTTTCAAAAGGTAAATAAGGCAGTGCATTATAGTTTAGCATGTCATTCAGTGATATGCAAGTAAACGTAATAGTCTTTCACTGTATTCTTTAGGAAGATGGCCATGTATATGCTGAGCTACATTGATTTAGCAGAGTTTTTAATGGTTCATCCATCTGTTGAAATGGTATATGAGCTGCACTTTTGCGGTCTCTGAAAACATCTGTATTCCAGTTAATGCCATCTTACGAGAAATTCCTGTTCCTGATCATGTGTTTATATATCTCAATACTCGGTTACTACCAATCAATGGGAAAGTAAGTGTATTATGATGATGAAAACATTAAATTTTATGGTATAATTTTAGGATTACATTTGCTTTGTCGACAAACACCCCTTAAAACACAAGTATATAAATCAATCAGTATTTGTATCACCCATAATCCTATATTCTGATGACACAAGTGGTTCAAAAAATGAATAAGTTTGATTGTTGGTGCCTTAGTATGGCTGGTTTGCCTATATCTGTAGCTAGAAGAATAGACAATACCGTAAACATAGAAAGTTTCGACCAGTAGAAAATTCTGTCCTTTTCGACCTTCCTTGAAAGGGTCGAAAATAATACTAGTCTTTAACTGTGCAAACATGAATCTTCCTCAGCGCGGGTGACCACAGCCACTGGTCGAAAATTAACTTTTCACTACTCACGGACTAAAAGTCGAAATTTTACTGGTCGAAAATTTCTACGTTTACGGATACACTTTCTACAGTGCTCAAATTGTGTATCTGCATTGACGCTCCACTTGTTAATGATATCTTACTAAGCTAGAACAGAGATTTTTGATACAGAGGGATGTGATTGTTTGCTCGCCAGTTTTATGTATCCTATGCGATAATGTTCGGGCTGCTGAATTAACAAGTCATTTGGGAAGCAAAGCTACAGTACCTGACAAATAAAACTTACGTTTTATGCGGTTTTCGCGCATTATTACACGCGAGAGAACCGTGTTGCACTTCGCAAAAAGCATAAAAACATTTCGCGTGATCGCTCGTGAATTCACTCGCAAACGCGCGATCTTGCGCTACGTGCAAAAAAAAAGTTTACACGCGCCACGCATTTACACGCGTACGCACCACACGCGCGCGCATATTTATCCCGTGTATTGTCGTAATTGTCCTCATCTTTCAAGCCAAATCCTCATCTTTAAAGACAAAAGTAAGCTACTGTTGTTGTACACTTACCAGTACTTTGGTGGTTAATCTTTTTAGGAAAACTACCCGACGAGCCTCATTTCTCTCAGTGCAAGACAGACTGGATTTATTCAGCAATCAAACACTCAACCATAATTTTTATTTTTAATTCAGAATTTTTTTTAAGTACTTTGTATACTATTGAATCTCAAATAAATTATTATAAACACCTGTATGCATGTTTGTGTTAAATTTCCAATAGTACATTGTTATTAAATCATACATGTACATGTAGATACTTAAATTAAACTCTTCGTCAGTCAGCATTCTGTAGTTTTGCATTTCTAGTGCTCCTCCGATACATTTCATCAATTCCCTCCCTGACATCTTTATCGACTGCTTTGGAGGTCTCTTGCTGTTTTGGTGGGTATTCAGCTAAGGCAGCTCGGCCGATTGCCCCTGTTTTTGCCATATCTAACTTCTTCTTATTTAGCACGCCCCTATAATTGGATGTCCTCATTTCCTCTAAAGTAAACAAGGAGTTGGCTAGGCGTCCAGCCAAGTTCCGTCGGGAACGGCAACCCTCGCAAGCTTCTTTTATTGTTGCCAAAGGTATTTCATAATTACTATCGGTTACGGCTTCCTGTGTGGCGATGGTTCGACTTGGTGTACATCCAAGTGGAGTACCTCGTCGTGCTGCTGGAACAGGAAGCTGGCCTGGAGAAGCGGCTGTCGGTGGCTGAACAGTTGGCGACGAATGCTGTTGAATGAATTGAGTCAGCATTGACTCTAGTCGATCCAATCGGCAGGAAAACTCCTACAAAATGTATATATATAAGTGAAACATGTGTAACAGTATGCTATACTGAGAAATTCAATGCATGCATGACGGCACTGTACATTTACATACATGTACACTTACCGATGAATCTGGTTTTAGTTGGAGTAGCATTTATCGTGATGAAGGATTCTAGTGGAGTGCTCTTGACACTTACCGATGAATCTGGTTGTTTGCTTTTAGTTGGTGTAGCATTTATCGTGATGAAGGAGTCTAGTGGAGTGCTCTTGTTTTGCCGAGTGATGTTGATCTCCAGGTCTGGCGGTGAGAAATCATCTGCATCATTCAATGAATCCTCGAAGTCGCTAAACAGTGGTGGGCTATAGTCGAGCTCTTCACGATGAATCCTTTTATTCCGGTTTTCTGCAAATGCTGTCAGGTCATCATCCAGCTTCCTCTTCGGCATTGATGTAACTGCTTCCTGTTTTTTTCTCCTTTCTACTGTTTGTTTTCTATACTGTTCTTCTTTTCTCCATAATAATACTCGCCTCTGATAATCCTCCTCTTCTTTTCTCCTTCTATCAGCTAGTTGTTTTTGATACTCGGCTTCCTCTAATTCTCTTTCTTGCTCCTTCCTCCTCTTTACTCGTTCTTCCTCCTTCTGGCGCTCCTGCTCGGCTTTCTGGCGTTCCTGCTCTTTCAGGCGTTCCTACTGTTTCTGGCGCTCCTGCTCTTTCAGGCGCTCCTGCTCTTTCAGGCGTTCCTGCTCTTTCTGGCGCTCCTGCTCTTTCAGGCGTTCCTGCTCTTTTAGGCGTTCTTCCTCTTTCTGGCGTTCTTGTTCCTCTGTTGTGTGGTCTTCGATATAAGCAGGAGCAACTTCGAACGTGAAATCATCGTTATCCCTTTTCTCCATTGATTTTCGTATATGAGCGGGTGGTCCACCTGCCTTAGTGCGTTTCTTTTTTTCTTTAACGGGTGGTTCTCTCGGTCGTGTGTCTTGATTCAGGTCTACCACCGAGGCTCTCCAGATTTTAGCCTTGGAACCCTTTTTCCGACTCATTTGAACCTGAATATCTTGGCCATCACGGAGCTCTCCTTCATCTAAAATGAATCACCTGGCGATTTTTGCTATTAGCCCCTAACTGGGACCAGGATCTAGCCAACAAACAAGGGTTAGGGTTAGAGTTAGGGCTAACAGACTAGTCTTCTTGCTCAAGAAAAACACGCGTGCTATGGGTAGAATCACTCGTGGTACAGCTGATCACGCGTGGTAGATCGACAGAATCACGTGCTAGTGGTAGGTGTGGTCCCACCATACATGTAGATTATTGTTAAAATTAGAGTTATTAACAAGTTCTTTTTCAAACATACACATGTACTGACTTGAAACAGAAAAGAAATACCTACATTTTCATTAAAATAATAATTATATTGATGACTTCCATACTATTTAAAAAAAAATTACATTCCAGTTGGTCCACCATTCACTTCTACAACTCTTGGCAGAATATGTTGTACATATCTTGTACATACTTCGGGAGTTACCTTAGTTTCCAGTAATTTTTGATGCTGTCTTCTAGACTTGATAGAGTTCTTGGTTTGTACTTGTTCCTGATAGCTTCCTTCATCGAACCCCAAACAAGCTCGATTGGATTAATATCGGGACTTTCCGGAGGGGTTCGCCACCAATTGATGTTTTTCTCATCGAAATACCACTGAGCCCAGCGACTGGTGTGTTTAGGATCATTATCCTGGTATAATCGATGGCCAGTGGGATAGCTTTGAGATATAAAAGGGACAAGTGCGGCACCCAAGATTTCAGCATATCTTGTCGCAGTCATATTAGACTTGAACAACACAATGCTTGTCGCTCCTCTTTTGGAAATGCCTCCCCAAACATGCACTTTTGCTGGGTGCTTCGGCTTTTGCCTCAGAATTCTTGGTTCTCCCAATTGTCGATATGCCCTTCTTGCGTGATAATCAACCTGAAACGATGATTCATCTGTAAATATTACATCGTTCATTGTCATTAAGCATTTTCTGAGCCCATTCAAAACGAACTCTCTGGTTTGCTTCCCTAACAAGTTGGCAATATTTGGCTGTTTGGTGCACCCAACCCAGTTGAGTCACGCGTGTTTCATGTGGACTTTTTTAGTTGTATAACTCCACCTGGTTCTGCCCCTTAACGATTTTAATTAGCAACCGCTTAATACACATTCCAAAGTGAAGAACAACGTCTCCAGGACAACTACTGACAACACCGTGGTACCTAGTTTTTGTAAGTTCTATTTATTTTTTCACAGAGTTTCCCCAGGGATTTCAGGTACTGAGTCATTAATAAGAAGCTTTAATCTACACATTAGTAATATAATATACATGATTATGTTCCCACTATTTTTTATAATGTGAAAAAAACTCGAATCGAAAATTTGATAAAAATTGAATAACTATAGCATGAATTAAAGCATATTCTACATCTTTCTGACTCTTGCATGCTCAGAACTAGTCGGAGATTAAATGTATCTTTCAATCTACAGAGCTCCATAGATCATCATCTCTAGCGGGCTGTGAAACGCCAATCCCCTGAGTCATGATCACTGATTCAGCTACGGAGCTACACAAGTGAAGTAAACATTTGCATTTACAAAACATTGGAGAATAAGAATAACAGGTACTGAAGTGACTTTTAAAAAGAAGCCAGAGTTTCAGTTAGGAATGCCAAGTATAGGACTTCTATATTACATGTTAAAGAAATCAATATTCGTGACGTTTATCAAGGTACTACTGAATGATAGTATAGCGCATACAAAAAAAAATAGTGGCAACTAGTTTATAGTACTAGTAGTAAGTTTTATCCTAGACATAGTATAATATAGATACAACTAATAGACTACCTTGTATTCCTGGGAAAATGTTCGAGTTTCCAGAACAACCGAGCTATAAATTCAGTCCATGGAGGCGTAACTGCTGTTTCGAAAATCGTACGGAGTCCAAACAAAAAGTAGAAACTAGAAAGAAGCTCGTTGTCCAAAGATTTCAGACCACCATTTTCCACTTGTTTTTCTTCAACTGTATTCACGATATCGATATACACTGTAAGCAGAAGCACGTGAGTTGTTGCTATGGATCCGTTGCTAAGGAGTTTGTTACGTAATACATAATATCGCGTGCACGTGCGTGAACACCCGTGAAACGTGACCTTACATATCATGCACGTTATTACTGCGAATGCGTGTCACGTGCATGATAACACACGCGCGGGATCATGCGTTCACCGTTTGCGAAATGTCGTACTTCACGCACTCTTCGTGAGGAATTGCACTCGTGATCACGTGCGGAAATTGAGTGAAAGATGTAGGTGACTTTTGTCGGGTACTGTAATAAAATTTGCCGGTTATGCATGGTGTGTTGTAGAATCAGTTTTGTTCATCAACCAACATGTAACTGTGTCATGTACTTGTATAGGCTGAATCATGTAATTCCAACACTCTTGGAGAAATGAGAAAGAGTTTACATCAGATAACTGAAATTTCTAAACAGATGGAAAAGTCACTTCATCGTATTTAAGAGAGTCTTACAATCCTTTGTTTAAAATTTCTAGTGATCTATTTCAGTAAGTCCAACACATGTATATGTGCACATGTACTGTAGGCTGGGAAATCTCAGCTATATATGTAATCCCTGAGCATATGGACGGTTATAGTAGTCAGTTTGTGTACATGTCTGTCTGCCTGTCTCTGTCTGTCTGTCAGTCTGTATGTCTGTTTGTCTGTCTGTCTGTTTATATGTATCTGTTAACCTTGATCGTAGAACCACACTCACTTCATTGAAGGTGTTTGATGTGGATTCTTGAAACTGCATAATGGCAGAGGTTCCAACGAAGATCATTGATGATTCTGAATGATGTAATTTTGTTAGGTGCCATCTTTTTGGTTAAACCCCTTGCTTGAGCATGTACATGTCTAGGGTTTTGTATTTGAGGTCAATTTATACAAGCTTTATAATTATTTTGTAAACAATTAGAAAACCATGTACAGTGTAGTGTGTATTTCCCATTTTATGGTGCTGTAAAGACGGTGTTTGGTAATGAAAGTTATGGATATACTGTAGCACGTATTGAATACAAATTTTATATAGTAAAATGTTTAGGTCCCCTTACTAAGGTGCATGTAATACTTCAGAAGTTCCTTACGAGCTTCTGATACTATTGTTAATTCTGCACTGACAAAGAGCTACAGGTTGAAACATTTATGCTATGATTGTTGTATTGGGTTAAACTTTTTTTTGTTTTATAGGTCAACCCCTGCTGAAGTACTTCACACAGTACTTTTTGGTGTGTGTAAGTACATGTTTATGGATCATAGGACACAAGCAGTAAAGAAAGAAATCCTGGCTAGGTGCTATTAGCGTCAGGCTTATCTTCTAGGATCACTGGTTACATTTGTTACCACTACAAATCATTTGTGGGTCGTGATTATAAAGCCTGGATGCAAATGGCTATATTCATTGTTCCGCTATTGTCAAAAGTACGTTTGAAATGTTTACTAAAATGAGCTACATGTGTATAGCCTGTTGGTGAGATGGAATTTTTCAAAACTTAAAAGAGGAAGCTGGTGATTTTAATCCTGGCATTAGAGTTTTATGTCCAACTGGATGGACGGTTAAGGGACATTCCCTTAAAAGCATCATCGTTAACTATGATTTGCTTCAAAGTACTTGGGAAGAAGCGCTAACAATTACCAAGGATACAGAAACCATGGCTAGGATTCTTAAAGTATCGGCTCAGATGACGAAGTTCAATATTTTGTTTGGAGTGATGCTTGGAGAGATGATTTTTCAAATTGCTGATAATCTCAGTAGTACCCTTCCATGTCAGAATCAAGAAGGCCAGTTAATAGCACGAATGACAGTGGAGACTTTGAAAAATATTCGAAATGATCAGTCGTTTGATTTTTTGTGGCATAAAGTCACTAATTTCGCATCAGCAAATGATATTGAGGATCCTATACTACCTAGACGACGTAGACGACCAACGAGGTACGATGATGGGACTTCAAGAGGAGATTTTCACGACTCACCAACAGGCTATTATAAGCAGTATTATTTTGAAGCTATTGACCTTGCTGTGAACTGTATCACATCTCGTTTCGATCAACCTGGATATAAAGTATACTCCTGCCTTGAATCCTTGCTCCTCAAGGCATGTAAGAATGAGAGCCTTGCTGAAGCCTTAAATGAAGTTTGTTCATTCTACAAGGATGATTTCGATAAAAATGTTTTATGTCTTCAGCTCAAGACATTCCAAGTACATTTCCAACAAGTACATCAAGACATCGACAAAGCTAATATAGCTATATTTGACGTTAAAAAATACTTTCGTACTCTATGTCCCAGCTTTACTTTCTCAAGTTACCAAACTCATGCAACTTATACTTGTTATTCCAACAACTAATGCTACTTCAGAGCGTTTCTTTAGTGCATTAAAGTGTATAAAGACGTACTTGAGATCAACAATGCTTCAAGAAAGATTAAACTACTTGAAGTTGCTTCATGTTCATAATGATATTACTGATAATGTGAAATTGATTCTGAATGAATTCATTGACACTGAACACAGATCTACTATACTCTTGATTATGTACTTGTGATTAGTTATTCATGTATTATAATTGTTTATTTCTAGTTATATATAAATTGATGTATTATGTGCATATATAGTGTATATACTTTTGGTTTTGTAAGTCAGTTCAGAAGTTAGTTATTCACTTGGTCACTATTTGTTGTCAACTGTTAAACTATAGTAAACGCGTGCAATCTAAAA
The DNA here is from genome assembly GCA_036873525.1 of Chalinula nematifera. Taxonomy (NCBI): domain Eukaryota; kingdom Metazoa; phylum Porifera; class Demospongiae; order Haplosclerida; family Chalinidae; genus Chalinula; species Chalinula nematifera. The sequence continues at coordinate 25,103 of JAYJLX010069824.1, forward strand.
ATATCACAGTGTCGACGAGGATTAAAACCGAAAATGTCAATTCATGGTTCTCTAACGAAGTTTGATGCCTCACAAGAGTCATGGCCCATCTACATAGAGACCAGTATTTCGCAGCCAACGATGTTGATGATGCCGGAAAAAAACGTCTATCGGCTTGTGGCTCCAAAATGTATGCTCTCATCCGAAATTTGACAGGAGAGAAGCCGACTTCAAAGTCGTATTCCGAGATCGTAAAGCTCGTTGAGACAGCATATGATCCTCGCCCGTCCGTTGTCGTCCAGAGATTCAAATTCAACTCTCGTAACCGAAGAAACTGTTTCTACTTATGTAGCTGCCCTCCGTCATCTATAGCAGAACATTGTAATTTTTCAGATTTGGCAGAGATGCTACGTGATCGTTTGGTATGTGGTATAAACCATCCTGGAATTCAGAAGAGGTTACTATCACAAAAGGATCTGACCTTCGATAAAGCTCGAGATATCGCCAGAGCATTGGAAGCAGTGGAGAAAGGAACAATAGAGCTCAAACCAGAAAACGGAACAGCAACTTCTGCTTCCTCGATCCACAAACAGTTCAAGGTACCCCAGTCAAATGGCAAATGTACAGAGAGACAAAATGTTTGTATCACAAAACCCAGCAACCATCGAGGTTCCCAACAGAGTACACTGCCAAATAAAACTGAGTGTTATCGTTGCGGTGGCAATCACCTTGCCTCCAACTGTCGTTGTAAGGAGTGGGAATGTAGACTATGTAAGAAGAAAGGCCATATTGCAAAGGTCTGTAGGTCAAGTAAAGGTTCGTCAAGTCGAAGTCATTATGTTTCCAAAGCGAAGATACGAATCACCCTACAGAACAGAATCACTCGTCATCGTCAGCCTACTCCATGTTTAATACCATTTCTCGTTCGTCAACTACCAGTTGTTCCAATCCACTCGTTGTTAAGGTTACCCTAACTTCGATTCCCGTTTCGATGGAAATTGACACTGGCGCATCGTTATCGGTTATAAACGAAGAAACGTACTCCAAACTTTGTCAGTCGCACACTCTACCCATCAGAAGTTTCGTTACAGACATACATGGGCGAAAAGATACCCATTAAAGGTACCATTACAGTTACAGTACAGTACTATCAGTTCAAAGGAGAGTTATCTATTCTAGTGGTTACAGGGACAGGCCCTAACCCATTTGGTAGGGATTGGCTTGGTAAGGTTAATGTAAACTGGGCTAATCTCCTCCTTGTAAGTCACTCCCCAGATCAGTCCCCTGGTGCATTAAAAGAAGTCCTTCAAAAGTTTCCTAATGTGTTTAGTAGTCACCTTGGCTGTCTAAAAGGAGCTACTGTTGACCTAGAGGTTGACCCTAATGCTTCTCCTAGATTCCATAAAGCCAGACCTGTACCCTTATCCCTAACGAAGCAGGTGGGAGAGGAGTTGGACAGGTTGGTAGAAGAGGGAATATTATCCCCTGTTAAGTTTTCCAGGTGGGCTGCCCCTATAGTTCCAGTTGTGAAAAGAGATGGCAAAATCAGAGTGTGTGGAGATTTTAATATGACTGTTAATCAAATAACTCCGACAGTGTCGTACCCACTTCCTCGTGTGGAAGAACTATTCACCCAATTGTTTGGAGGTCGATACTTCAGTAAACTCGATTTGGCCCAGGCCTATTTACAGATTCCGTTGTCCGATTCGTCGAAAGAGTACCTCACCGTCAACACCCACAAGGGTTTATTTCGTTACAACCGTTTACCATTCGGAATAACGTCCG